>FTLJ01000725.1:0-35615 GCA_900155495.1 Porogramme epimiltina
TCGGAAGGCGGTGCGGTCCAAGCAACAGGAGTGCACTTTGAGACGATGAACTCGCGCAAGGCCGACTTCCGTTATGTGGCGAAGGCGCGGCGCGAGGTCATCGTTTGCGCGGGAGCGATCGGCTCGCCTCACGTCCTTATGTTGAGGTTCGTATCGGTCACATGATGTGATGAGCTCTGAATAACGCCCCGCCACAGCGGCATTGGGCCCAAAGCGCACTTGGAAGAGAAAGGTGTCCCAGTGGTTCTCGACATACCTGCCGTTGGAAGCTACATGGTGTGTCTACACCATTCTGTGCTGTTCTTTCGTTTGCTGACTGCCCATACGCTTAGGCCGATCATGTAGGCGTCCCTGTCGCAATCCAGACGCCGCTTCACGAGTCGCTCCATGAACTGGAAGTCAGCCCTCTGAAAGCCATCACCGAGTTCCTCAAGTACCTCACCGTAGGCGGGGGCGCGCTCGCACGCCCGTTCCAGAACTGTTCCTCGTTCTACCCCTCGCGCCTCGTGGACGCCTCCAACATCGTGTCGACTGCGAACGCTAGCGACCTCGACTCGTCCGTCCCCGCAAATCGCCCGGACATCGAGATGATGCTCATCACGAACAACTGCGCCGACATAGAGACGCAGAACATCGGCGTCTTCACTCTCTCTGTGACCCTCATCCGGCCTAAATCCGAGGGCACCGTCCGCCTCGCGACTGCGAACCCGCGCGCGCACCCCGACGTCGACCTCGGCTTCCTCTCGGACCCCGCAGACTACGAGCCACTCCGGAAAGGCGTCCGCGTCGCGATGCGGGTATTCGACGAGGTTCGCAAGCAGGGCTACCCGGTGCTGAGCGACTTGCAGTTCCCGCCCGGGGGGCTCGCAGCGGACGACGAGACGATGGACGCGTTTATCCGGTCGCACCTGCGCACGTGTTTCCACTACACGTCGACGTGCCGAATGGGGCAGAGCGTGGGCGGGGAGCGGCCGAGCGTGGTAGACGCGGAGCTCCGCGTTCATGGCGTTCGTGGGCTGCGGGTTTGCGATGCTTCGGTGTTTCCTGAGATCATTGGATCGCACACGATGGCGCCCGCCGTTGTTGTCGCGGAGAAGTGCTCGGACATCATCAAGGCTGCATGGAAGTAGGCGCAGAAACGCACTACCCGTTTTAGACACGCGCGACACGCTCTTCTCCAAAGGGGCTTGCTTTGGGTACATTTCCCCACGAGCTATTTGTGTCTAACAGATTGTGATGTATGGCATCGCTCGTAGTGAATGTCTGGAAATCTGTTGAACGAGCGCCGTCCGTAGTGTGGAATAGCTTAGTGTGGGTACACCTTGTTAATTTACTGCATGAACTTTGCGAAAGAATGACGGTGACGATCATAATCATGCAGTTCCTCTATCTGCAGCAGCCCTTCTCATTCTAGACACGCCATACTTACTAAATGGGCATATGTTCTTCTGCGGTACAAGGTGATATAGTATGTGGGATCCCAGTTACAGTTATTATGTGTATTACGTTTTCCAAGGTATGACCAGCCACGCACCAATTGAGCTGAACAAGCAGACTCCATTTTGCAATTGATTCCTTTCCTTAAGGGCGGCGCTTTCAGCGAACCCGGAAAACGCCGGCACGCTTTACAGGTTGTGTCCTCTTCCGAGGGGTGTGATTGACAGATCATGGGACGCCGCATTGACCGTGGTCCACAGGCCTCATCAGGAAGAGTTTCGAAGCCTTAGCTAGTAATGGTTTCCCGTATATTTATTGGCAGAGTCGTCTCTTCGGGTCTCTGGAGCTTCCGCTGTAGTGCTTCAATCCTATAATATCATGGAGAATCACAGAACTCATGATGACGTTCCTGCGGCAAGTATCAATGTACCTCTTGTCGTGGGTGAGCACACTGACCAGCCAATGGCTTGCAGTATATGTTAACGCACTTGTCGCTTGGCGTCTCTCTACAGATCTGTCAGCTGGGCGAAGCTCCCTCATCATTGCATTTAAAAACGAACGTCAGCGGTAAATCGCCTAGTCGTCGACGGACTCTACTTCCCCCCACACCATCCAAATGGCCGCCTCCTCGGATTTATTCCCACCTCCTCCACCTGGTCTTAACTACGTAGCTGCGATCATACCTTCTCTCACATTCCTACTCATCAGCACAATATGCGCGGCCATGCTAGTACCCATTACAATCGTCTTATTCACTTTCTCGAATCCAGCGTTGAGGCGCACACCACTTTTCATCCTCAACACGTTATCCTTGGCTAGTGGACTCGTTCTAGGAATGCTCAGTGGGTATAATCAGGTCGGTCTGCTTGTCGGCGTGTTGCGGCTTGTGAGGCGCTATAGAGGACATCGCTGATTGAACGTGTGTTTAGACGCGTGCCATCGTAGCCCTCCCCGTCAACAGCTCTTTCGACGTAACTATCGCGGTTGTATGCTTTGCATGCACATTCCTCGCCGAATGCGTCCTCGTTGTGCGCGTTGTAGCCGTCTATCCTATATCTAGGATGACACCCTTGCGGCGTGCCCTCGTTTATGTCCCCCTCGTTCTATTCAAAGTGGCACGGGTAACAAATGCTGTCCTCAACGCGGTTACCTTGGCTCGGCAGACTCGGGATTCAGCCAATCCCTTCGTTGCTGGCCAAGGGGCTCAACAGGCGCCGTTTACGCGAGTGGAGTGGCTTCTCCAGACTTTCGACACATCGTTGAGTCTATTCCAACACGCGTCTCAAACTAGCTCTCATGCACACGGTTTCGACGTAGCTTCACATCCCTCCTCTTTCTCCTTCGTCTTCATCCGGGAGTCTTCCGCAGGCCAAACGACTCGTTATTGAACGTCAATACAGTGTCTACCGTACAAAGTGAGCTCATATTTGTCCTTCGTGCACTTCCTATAGAAGTGAAATGAACTTATATTGTCGAGTAGGTTCTTATATCTCGCGCCTTCGTGCGCTGTTCTGGATTGCCACGTCGAGCTTCGTCTTCCCTGTCATCCTCAACATCATTCAACTGGCGTTCGCATACAGAGACTCGAATTTCCTCCACTGTGAATACATATATTGGGTGAATGTCTACGTAACAATAGTGGGCGCCCTCCTCGCAACAATCTGGTGTTCTTCAGACCGAGCCAGTAACAAGGGAGGTTTAGGGGCTGGCATGGAAGGGGTGAGGAGGGTTGGAATGACAACGGTGACATTAAGCATGCCAAGATTCACCAGGACGAGCGAGACGGCGACTACGGAGACCGTGGATTCTGGAATACGAGAAATCTCTGACATGGATGCTGGGGGATCGATGACGTTCAGGAAGGGACAAGACATCGGTACTTATGAAGCTTCATAGAATGTCGCATCCAGTGGTCGCCATCATATAGTCGATATGTACTAAAAGAATTACGTCATGAGCTCGCGAAATGAAGCAAGTCTAGAAATACGTATCTATACGTTTGGTGACTGTTGAAGGATCAGGCACATCGACGTGGAATGGAAAGATTTGCTGCGGCGTGAGCACAAGAATGTGTCCAGGGCCTTATCGTCTGCTCCCCTGTTCGGCGGGGCCTGCAAGTCGTACCATGGCACCCCTGTCAGCACAGCGAGACACGTACCCCCTTCCTCGATGGATCGCGGCCTGCAGCATCATGAAGGTACTCGAGGTCAACACCTGGCTGTGCGCGAGGGCTCGAGGGAGTGAGTCGCACGCTCCACTGCGAGCGGGGCCACATGAGGGTGACTTGAAGCGCAAACACAATGATCTTGTCATGGCAAGAGTGTTCTCAGATTGGTCGAAGGAAGGCTCCAAATCGTCGTATCTCTAGCCCTCGTCTCCCAGTGCCTTTCACTAGCAACCTACATGCAGAGATATAGGAGCTCAGTGCTTTCGCAGCTAATGTGGTTTGTCAACTCACCTCGCGTGCACAACATCCTGTTGATGCACAAAGAACCCTCTCCGAAGGTAGTCCCCTGACAAGCTGGAAGTGTTGTTTGATGAGGAGCACCGAGGATCTTCTGAGGGGCGCGATGCAAGGACGCAACCAATAGTGCCACCTGTGCATGACAATCGGGTTGAGTAAGTCAGCGATAGACTATATAGTATAGGGTTATACCTCCGACGATTATGCAGTTGCACGCGTACGGTTCTGGGAGGACTTGAGGGGAGGCCCGGCATCGCGCGGAGAGAGGTCAGATACGGTAACTCTCATAGTGAAAGTGATTTTGTCGAACAAAAAGCAAGGAGGACTGCGAGAGCACCCACTTCATACCCACGCCGGCCGCTGCGGGCATCGAGCACTCTTCAAGAAATTGAGGCACTCAAACCTTCTTGACATGGTTCTTCCGATGTATGGATGGTCAAAACCACGGCAAGAGTAAAGGAAGGTGGATGTAATGCCTTGCATCATGAGGAATAACAAAACGTCTTCTCTACAAGCCGCAACATATGCCGAGAAAAAGCGATTGAGGTTGGAACTTACTCCATACCTAGATGACACTGCCCATCCCCCGTCCCCCAAAATATTCCTTCCATCCTTCACCCACAAACACACCATGATGAAGATAGCAGTCTACGAGGCCATATTTCACTCATGCCCTGAGGAAGACGTCAATTTTCACTCTCCATGACGCCCGCCGGAGGTACGCACCTATCCAACATTCCACATCGATCGTCAACGCTGAGTGCTGCACTATGGTATGGTAATGACGACCAAGCAGAGGGATGCGCGGAGGAAGGAAGGTGAGGGAGCGGCGGCAGTGGCAGCAACTTCAAGCTCAAGGCATCACGGCGCCGACGAGCGGGAGAGAGGTGGCTGGGGGCCGCGGAGTGATGCCATCCGAGTACCATGACCCCGAACACCCCCTTTCCTCCCCCGACTCTCAGATGTGACTCAGAGGCTTCTGCAGTCGCGGCCCAGTGCCTATAGACCACGTCTTATGCGCCACTACAGTGCCATGTCTTCTCTTGCTGCGGCTTACCTCTTCTCAACTTGCCATGTGAACAGATCACGAGATTGCTCTTGCGAATACGGAACACGTCCCTGCAGCTGCCATGAAGCGTGTGGATCCGGAGGGACCCCTAGTGATACAAGGAACCCGATTCCTCCTTGTGGAGGTTGCAACTTGTTGGCGTTATTTTGGTACGTGGTTTTACTTTTCGTTGTCATCACTTCTTCTATATTTTCCTTGTGTCACATATAACGGTTCTTCGTGTGGCTGTTACTATCTGCAACTTTATCATCTGTGTTCCTCACGCTTGTGCACGCACATAGTTGTCCAATTTTTTACGCTGCTGGTCGCTTGGCCGCGGTTTCATCTTCTCTCACACTCCTGGGAAAGGCCAACCATGTGTTCTGTCACGATTGACAGCGTCTTCGCGGCACAGCGACGTCGGAAGGGAAACAATTAGCCATGTTGGAGGGCCTACTCTGACCTCCACTCGCCCCATCACCGTTTATATCGCTGCTCCACGTAAGATGTCTTAGCTGGGACAGCTCAAATCTATAGATCGAAGCATGTACGTCGCCACATAACTATATATCATTCACAAATGGCCATGATCGCGATTTGTGAGTCTAACGTTTCGTGCGTGAGTGGAACGTGTTCCTCCAATTGTACGTCCGCTGACAGTTGTCCAGGTGCGCAGCGTCGCACGCGTCCGCCGGCTCTCGGTGACTCTTCCCAGCTTACGTAGGGGATGCGTGCGAGTCATATATGCAGTGCTTTGAGCCCGCATTTCGTCTTTACCCCCGCTCGCCATGGACAACCGAATCCGGCTTGTGTGGCCTACCATACTCGTCTTCGTGCTCGCCATCCAAGTTAGAGCATCATTCGCCCAGGCGGAGTCCCCACAAGTAGCATTGGGAGACACTGTTGTCGTTGGGACCTCTCATAGCTTTGGAGATGTTGGCGTTGATTTCTTCGGAGGTATGTTGTCTTGATCTACGTCACCGGTATCCGTCAGGCTCATCGACGCCCTTTTCCGTAGGCATTCCTTTCGCTGAGCCCCCTGTCGGGGCTCTGCGTTTTGCGCCTCCCATTCCTTTAACGGGTATCAATGCATCTTCTTTCGATGCGACGCAATTCGGACCGGCATGTGCCCAGCGAAACGTGAGTACTGATAGGCCTCGAATCTTCTCCAACTCTCAGGGACATTGTCTTCCAGAGCACCGTAACAGGTCTGTCCTCAGAGGACTGCCTTACGCTAAACGTTTTTCGCCCTGCGGGAACCTCTGTATCTGCAGCTCTTCCTGTGATGGTTTGGATTTATGGAGGCGGGTTCCAGGAGGGCCAAACATCCATATACAATGCTACAGAGATGATAGTGCAGAGCGTGGCACGCGTGAGTTCCCAAGTGTTCATATCATCTCCAAGGCTTTATGGATATTCTCATTCTGACAGGGAACGCCTGTCCTATACGCAAGCATCAATTACCGCCTCGGCCCTCTTGGGTTCCCACAAGGCGACGAGGCGGCCACGCGGGGTTTACTTAACCTTGGTCTTAAAGACCAGTTGGCCGGGCTGCAATGGGTTCAGGACCACATCAGTTCCTTCGGCGGCGACCCGACTAAGGTACGCACTTCCAACTCCACCGCAACGACGATTAGGCTCTAACAACATCCTTATAGGTCACTGTCTTCGGTCAAAGCGCCGGTGCGATATCTATCGCAGATTTGTTTTTGAATTCTGGCCTTGAGAGGCTTGCTCGCGGAGCAGTACGTCCTCAGAAATCCTAATGTACTACTCGCTTGGGTGCTCACTCGCTGTCTCGCTTAACTCATAAGATCATGGAATCCGGTTCGGCAGGCACTCTACCTTTCTTTAACGCTTCGCAGCGCGAGCCGGTGTGGGACTTGTTCGTAGCGAACCTTCCAGGATGTGCGGGCACGGTCGCCGCTGGGACATCCGTGCTTTGTGCACAGAATGCGAGCATCGACGACGTCATCTCCGCGTGGACGGTAGCAGATAACACGTTCCCCGGGTTCTTGTTCCCGCCTGCCATTGACGGTCCCGGCGGAATCATCCCAGACCTACCCTCACGGCTCATCGCATCGGGCCAGTTTGCGAAGATCCCGTTCATCACAGGGACAAACCTTGACGAAGGTTCGCGTCTCACATCCTTTTCCTTCCCTCGTTTCTCACACGCCTTATACCCCTTAGGAACCTCATTCACCCCCCAGGGCGTCCTGAACACAACTGCAGATGTTGTGGAATTCTTGGACGTTATCGACCAGCCATTCACGACTACCCCCTCAGCCGCCTTTCAAGGCAATATCGACGAGCTCCTTGAGCTGTACCCGGACAATCCCGCTCTGGGATCCCCTTTCGGGACTGGTAACAACACATTCGGCGCTGGGGCGGAGTACAAGCGCGCCGCTGCAATTGTCGACGACGTGGCATTCCAGGCGCCTCGTCGTGCGTGGATCCAGGCGGCGAGTGAAGCTGGTGTCAAGACGTTTGGGTACCTGTTCACGGACCAGAACGCGGCGCTGCAAAACCCGAGCTTGGGTGGTGAGTGCTGGTTCAGATCCTGCACCGTCCTCTACACTAGCTGACCAGCGGTTGCGTTACAGTAACACACGCACGCGAGATTACCTACGTGTACGGAATAGAGGCCGTCTCGAGCACGAACATCGCTGTGAGGCTATTGAGCACGGCTATGACGGACTACTGGCTTTCTTTCGTGGTCAGCCAGACGCCCAATGATGG
The DNA here is from genome assembly GCA_900155495.1 of Porogramme epimiltina. Lineage (NCBI taxonomy): Eukaryota > Fungi > Basidiomycota > Agaricomycetes > Polyporales > Polyporaceae > Porogramme > Porogramme epimiltina. Next base: position 7,689 of record FTLJ01000725.1, read on the forward strand.
CAAGGGCCTACCAAGTACGTGACTATGCACTTTCATCAATATGGACGATTCGCTCATAATAGAGCACAGAGACCGTGTGGCCTCAGTACACCTCGTCCTCGCAGGTATGTCAACGAGTGTTAGCGTCTACGCAGTATTACTGAATTCTTGAGGACAGAACATTATACAGCTCGACACGACTGCATTTGGAAATGCATCTTTTGCGAACTTCGCGATTGTCCCTGATAAGTACCGTGCAGAGCAAATTGGCTTTATCAACTCTGTACCCTCGGACTTCCATCAGCGATAATCTAGTTTGTGAATATGCAATGACGTGAATGGAGGCTAATAAATTGAACTTTTCTTTACCCTATCACGTACGGAAAAATTATACCTCCTCCCATCTATAACAATGTGCTGATGGCGTGACAATATACATGAGGATAAACCTTGGGTAAAGGAGTGGCCAGGGGTGCATTGTTTTTCATTCAATATGAACCAGAACTAGCTACCTGCCAGTAGCCGTTCTGGTAGTTGGGTGTCACAAACTTTGCCAAGGTCAAATGCAATCGGCCTAACTACTATGTCCTCCATGAACACCGAATACCGACACGTATTTCTTGACCCCTGTCCATCTTCTACATCCCGTTCCACGGCCCCGTCTATTCATTGTTTTATAGGGCGACTTCGGCCAACCCAGAGGTTGGGCTTGAACGGGAGGCAAAGACAATGGAACTGTGAGCATCAGTGGCGTGTGGACCACATTCTTCGCCTGCCTCCGTTTTCCAATGTGTACTGGAGTGCCAAAGTGTGGCGAGAAGAGCGGAAATGATGGTGACGTAGATATTGACAAAGAAAATGTATGATGTGTCAAACACATTGCTTTCTCGGTAGGATAGGATGATAAGTAGAATGTTGAATAATGCTGGAATGACGAAATTGGAGACGGCAATCCAGAAGAGGGTACGCAGGCGGGAAAAATATGAATCTAGCCCAATATGAAAGAGTGTTAGACTACGGTGTATTGAAATGGGTGAGACCTACACGGGCTAGTCCATGATGTTGACGTGAACATGTTGGTGCTTGAATGAGACTTTCGTGCCCAGTATAGGCGAAGTATGAATAGCATTGAGGCGAACCTATGTGGTAGGATATATTCGTCGTATTGTCAGTTCACGCTTAGCCTGGATAAAACTGAAGCATTCGGCGCACGTGGTGTCGAAAGTACCTAAAAACCACTCAATTTTTCCAAACGGAAGCGTCCAGGCGGTCGGAATACCATCCAAAGCATTGACGTTGTGGAAAATATTCTCGTACAATCGGATAGCACATATGATCATATTGATCAATCGTGCGACTTTGACAATGAATAAAGGTAGGTAGACGGCGGCTGAACGACACTTTGAAGTTCGAGATGGGGGGTAGATGGCGAATACGCGAAAGAGGAGTATAAAGTCGGAAATGAAAGACGAGAAGAACCCAAGGATTTCCGTACTCGCGGAGACGGTTGCTTCTTCTCCCAGAAATTCGTGGAAGAGGACTAAGAACTACAATGCGCAGTATAGGTATTAGTATGCTACATAGAAGTAACGTATGCAGTCACATACCACTTGGTATATGGTCATGCATCCAACTACCATGCCAAACACGATTGATATGACATTGAGAATAAATACGGGCTTGCGTCTGAGTGAAGGCGTGGAGAAGAAGAACAGGGAAATTAGAACAGGGACAAGGGAAGCGGAGCCACTTGTAACCACAAGAAGAAAGGTTAACAAGTAGTTCAGAGCTGTGTGAGGGTCTATATCTTGCGCACTGATCGGCAACGATGAGTTATATGGGAGTACGTTCAGGGAGGCCATAGGATGTGATGATGTGGTAGGGATGCTTGCACCAGGACGTTGAAGAGACGTGGCCATATTTAATGCTAGGGAACGGCACGTGTATAATTATTTCGAGAGCGGGGACGCTATTAACAGGAGCACGGCGGTTCAAGTCGCGATGAAGGATCTCTTGTGAGGACAGATTGTGATTCAGGAATCAAACTCCGAATCCTCAAGTACCGCTTGTAGTCCTGCAAGGAGCTTCTAAGAGATAATCATGATTACGCAAACTTACCGCCTTACTATGAACCCCTTCTATCCAATCGGAATAGAGAGCGTACTTCCTAATTAGAGAAAGCTGCGGGTAAGAACTCATGAAGACTCTGATGTTATTTGATACATACTGCATCCACACAATAACAACCCATGCAGCATAGATGATGAAGACTTTACACTAGTCGCTACCGTTGGACTAGTTGTTGATGAGTTTCTGCGAGAAAGAAGCCGACGGTGGTGAGAGGAGGGTAGAGACCCAGGTTGGCTAAAGTAAAGATGGTGCACCTGTTGCGAGGAATGGGCGAGAGTTTAAAGCATAGATGACATCAGCAAAGAATTCGTATCACAGACAAAGTCAGCATCAATAAGTCAGACGCAGACGTCTGGCCGAGCAGTACTCACCAATGCTGGTCCTGGCGGCTACACTCCTCCGAGGAGCGGGGAGGTCACGAGACAGGTGCAGAGAAGTGGGACACAGAGTGCAGAGGGCGCGACGCGGGGGGATGAATCTAGTTTGATGAGGGGCACCGAGGATCTTCTGAGTGACGCGATACAATGATACAACCAACAGTGCCACCTGTGGATGACAAGCGGGATGAATAAGCCAGCGATAGACTTTATAGCATAGAGTCGTACCTCCGACAATTATGTAGTCGTATGAGTACGTGTATGGGAGGACTTGGGGGAGTCCCGGCTTTGCGCGGGGTCAGGTACGGTAACTCCAACAGTGACCGTGTCCAACAAGAAGCAAGGAGGATCGTGAGAGCACGCACTTCATACCCACGCCGGCTACGGCGGGCATCGAGCACTCCGTAAGATGTTGAGGCCCTCAGACCTTCTTTACCCGGTCCTTCTAATGCGTTGATGGCCAACACTGCGACGACAGTAAAGAAAGGTGCATGTAATGCCTTGCATCATGAAGAGTAACAAAACGACCTTTTCTACATATAAGCCGCGAGATACGCTGGGAGAATGCGAGTGGGGTTGAAACTTACACCACGCCCAGTCGATATTGCCTGTCCCCCGGCCCACACATAATGCCTTGCATCGTTCGCCCACAGACACATTATGATGAGGACAGCAATCCGTGAGGCCATCTCGCACCCATGCCCTGCCAATTTACACACTCCATGACGCCCCGTCGGCGCGCACCTATTTGACATTCCGTGCCGGGATGACCAACGCTGAGTACTGTATTTTGATACGATAATCACGAGCAAAGTGGGGAGAGACGTAGAGAAAGGAGGACAAGGAAGCGGCAGCAGGCTAGAAGCGCGTAGACGGTGGCGAACTGTCGCAAGCCAAGAGGTGGCCGGGGGCTCCGAAGCGACACCTTCCGAACGCCGTGACCCTGAACACCCCTCCGTCCTTCATCAGCAAAAGGGCACCAGGATAGTAAGGTCCCGGTAATGCGCACCGGTAGATACCTGGGCCGCCGACCCTGGTACCGTGATGACATAGCCATTACGGGCACCTACCCTCCAGACCGGCGCCACCTGGCCCGGTGATCCCGGCCGCGCCCGCCGATCATGGCCAATGGCGACCGCGCCAGGTATTCCCTGGTCAATGGCTGCCTGCCAGGCACTGTGGGCCCAGAAAGTCGGGAAAACCCCTACTTACAAAGTCGGGATTAAGTAGGGATAATCCCGACTTGAAGTCAGGAGAATCCCTACTTCCGTCACGCGGAAAGTCAGGAAAATCCCGACTTAAAGTTACGCACAAAGTCAGGTAAATCCCTGCTTTATTTTCCCTATCCAGACTTCTTATGTCGGCGCTTCCTAGCCGCCTGCGCGCGGCAGCTGCCATCCGGTTTGTTCTCGACACCGGCACACTCCATTGGTGCTGACGTGCTGTAGAAAGCGGACGATATATATTGTTGGTATATACAAGGGACTCTACATCACAGAAAGGTGCTACAAGACAAACGGAGCTATATACGTAAGGTATGGACGGTGTGGCCCTCGCACCCGCTCGCGCGCCCCACTGTCCCTGCCCCCGCCCGCACTCCAGTGGCCCCTGAACCCCCTCGTTCCTCCGTGCACAGCGCATTGTCGCCCTCGGGGTGCACGATCCCTGCATGATGAGCACACGCGTCAGGTTCACATTGAACCAGATGAGGACGGGGAAGGGATCACGCCGCGATCCGCACCTCATGCGTGGCGGGGGAGGGGGGGCCGTGCGCGAGGCTACACAGGCGCACGGGCGGTCGGGGAGACAGGACGCGTGGGCGGCGCGAGCAAGGGGGGAAGAACGTACTCACGTTGAACTGCACGTCGCGTAAGGGGATCAGCGTGCAATGCACTTGAGCCTGCCCGTGTGTCCGCCCTGGGTGCGAGGAGCACGCGCGCGCGAAACCAGCTAGTGATAAAGTAGGCAAGAGAGCAGTAGCAAAGACAGATAGACACGTACCATCACGTCGAGGCGGCCAAAGAGCTCGACGGCCTTGTCGACCGAGGCCTTGACGTCGGCCTTCTTGCCCATGTCCGGGCCGCCTTGAGCACCGCGGCCTTGATATTGGGGAAGTACTCTTGCATTAGCACTCGCGCCTTCTCCACCGCGGGCAGGTTGACATGGACGAGGAGCACGTCCGCATCCTCCTGTGTGAGCAGGAGCGCCGACTTGAGGCCGATGCCGCTGTGCATAGGAAAGCGGAAGAAAGTGGGGGGGAGTGCGTGAGCGGAGACAGAGACGGCGCGATGACTTACGATTCGACACCCGTGATGTGAGCGGACTGGAGAAATGTAGATTAAGCTACCATAGAGTGTGCAGAATAATAACGACGCACCTTATCATGCCCTGCCCAAGTCCTTCTCCCCACGGTGGGCGAGTCCCATTCTCCTCGTACTTGTACCTTTGGACGCCCTGGGTTTCAGCGGCATGTTCCGTGTCCTGTGCTCGCGCATCCTATAAGAGTAATACATATCAGTACATCTCATAGGCCCCAGAGTGGATGTATCTGAAGGTTCCGCCATAGTTATTGCTGTCCCAGATCCGGCCGCCGCAACAAGTCAGTCAAGTAACACTTCAAGAAGCCAGTGTTAAGTACAGCCCAGGGTAGCAGCAGGTCATAGGATAGTAACAGCAGATTCAGACCCAACCCAGGATCGTTAGAGGAAGAGAGAAGGCGCAAGTCCATTATGAGCGAGTCAGAGCGACAAGTCCAGTCAACGTCGTCAAGGGCGCTGTCACCCCAGCCGGCCTAAGCGCCTGTGACATCGGCGCGTATGACGACCATCACGTCCCACTACTTTTTCCGGAAGGCCGACTTCAGCCCGACTTAAAGTCGGGATGTGGGATAATCCGGACTGAAAGTCGGGGGTTTCCCGACTTCCCAGGCGCACAGTGAGGTATTCCCTGGTCAAGCTCACCCAGCCATACCCGGCACCTTTTAGCAGGTCATGCGTTGCTAGGATAGGGCCCCTTTATCACGCCGGCTACCAGGATATTCGTTGTGATATTGATAATAAATATATTGGTAATACTGGCTACATTGTAATAGCTACTATAATGATACACTACGGTAGCGGCTCCGTGCGCCGCCCAGGGGAGACGCACCGTGTTGGGGGTGAGACGGGCTGCCGGAATGGCTGGACGCTTGCGAATGCGGCGTGGGCGACTGTCAAAGCGAGCTGTGTCGTCTGAATAGATAGCAATTAGCGTTGGCGTGCAGGGAGAAGCGTCGCGCACGCCTGCTGGAGGCTTCTGTCACGTATGCGCCGCGTGCTCCTCCCAGCGCAGAAGAGGCCGTCGCTGCTTGGGCTCGCAGGGTGGCCCGCGCCGCTTGGTGGTCGATCAATGCGCGCGCGGCGGAGGAAGTTGATGGCGCCATACGAACGCGGACGACACTCACCCACGTCATCGCACGTGCGTACGAGAAGATACGCGATGGTCGCACGGAGCGTGCCGTCGGGCTTTCCTGTTTGCAGGAAAGTTTCTCAGTAAGCGCGAAGGCGGCGAGAGAGAAGCGCGTGAAGGCTCACCATTGTTAGACTTGTGCTCACATCCAGATATCGCGACTGATGGGCCACCGTGAGCGGACAGAAGCCCCAACGATAGGTTCACGGTTCATCTGCACAATACTACCTCCTCGCGCGCCCCATCGACCCAGTACACCTAATCCCTCCCCAACCGACCCACGCACAACGGCGACCCTTTCTGAGATGACATGAGAAAGACTTACCGGGTCGGTTGCTCCGCATCTATGCACCAGCAGTGAGGAAGGAGGCCCAGAAAATAGTAAAGGCGGCGAACACGTCCCAACCAAGGTGGCACCTAGACAAGTGGCAGTAGAGGCGTAGGGATGTGAGCATAATCGCGGGCACGGGGAGCAGCGTTGCGAAGACCGGAACACACCTTGATCTCGAAGTGGTAACACAGCTGCCTCCTATAGCGTGAACGGCGCCCGTGGTGAAGGTGTGCATGCGGGTGAGTGAGAAGGGCGCATGGCAAAAAACCTGCGGACTCACCAACCTGAACGTCATACCTTCCGAGTTGCTGCAGGAGAACATGTTCGGGTCGAGGTAGGCAGGCTGTGTGGGTTCCAGATCTGTAAGCAGATCTTGTCAAATGCCATATCCAGACGTCCAGTCGTGTGATAGAAAGAAAGGGACCTGCTACGTGTCACGATGAGCGCAAGGAATGGTAGGAGAGAAAGCCGGGCACAGATCTCATTGTTGCGCTGGCGACCTTATTTGGCCGCGGCGCGCCAGTTTAGGGCCGGCTACGCGAGACTTGTAGAATTGAGAGCGTCCAGCCTCAATCCTCGCTACTCGTAGTTACTGTTATTAGCTCTAATAGATGTCCTTTCCTCGAGTTTCAACACGTCTGAGGGATCACACACATAAGTCATCTGTCATATAAAAATACTAGATACTAGCACACAAGTAAGTGTTTGCCCGAGTACGCGGCCATGGACGACGAAGTTCTCCAGGCAGGGGTACATGTGGCCGTGAGCTTCCCATCCCTGGTGAGTAAAAACTACCCTGGTGCACGCATACCTGGCTAATACCGGCACGGTAGAAACCCCCCCTCCGTGGTAAAAGCCCGACCGACCCCCACCATATCCGGCGCCTTGCCGCCAGGACTATACCTGGCGATGCCAGGCTGGCAACGATTATACCTGGGGGTGCCGGGCCAGGTGGCGCCCGGTCGGCGCTACCTTACATGACCCTGCTCCCGCACTTTTGCTGATGTTGCCCGACCAGTCTATCGATGAAACCTCTGCAGTCGTCCAATGCCCACAATTCACATTTCATACACGCTCACAGTCAATAATTACGTCAAGCATCTACGTCTGTGAGAACGTGAGACGGTTCAGATCCGGGACGACAACCTCGAGGTAGAAGCATGGTATCCGTGCCATCTCCTCAAGGACTGATCCCCGGTCTACTACGTCTAGAGTTATGAAGAGAAGAGAATCCGAGCACTCTGTCGGTGACGTCTCGTAAGTACACCCCCTATCAATCCTATGGGCTGCTCTGTGTCTAGTTTAGCGGCATTCTTCCGTAGGGACAGGAAACCCCCCGAGGAAGACATTAGTGTAATAGTAACTGGCGGCGAGATTTCCACTGCTGCTCCACTGCCACCAGTTTGTGGTGGAGAGGATGGGAGAGTCCCGTTGGTACCCGAGGTGGAATTGGCAGTGATCACAGAAGTACTGAGGTGGGTGTGGGCAAATACGGGTGAGTGCCCTAAACTCAATTTGTGTTTTCATCTCGCAGAGCCGCAAGACCTGCCTCTATATGCCAGTCATGCTGGGAAGGGGTCTTCTTAGAGAATATGGGTCTTTTTAGACAAAGAATTCAGTACCAAGGAAGTGGTATCCCACTATCCGGAGGATATTCGTACTCAACATCGTGGGAAGAGCTCATCTCTCGGTCTGAGGCGGGCTGTCAGTGGTGTCAACTCATACTTGCAACACGCGAAGATGATGACAACTCGAAGCCAGGCATCGCTCTCAAGGTGAATGTTGGGAGCCAGAAATATCTCCCTGGGACTCCGGAAGGAACTCAGGACCTGTCAGTGTTCGTGAACGATTCATTGCGTTTCATAGGATATATCTACACTATTGCAGGTGAATCCATATTTTGTTACATTATTGAAGAAGGAAATGTTTATGCTGCTTTATTAGACGACTGTTCAAGCGCATACTTTGCTGCAAGAGCCCGTATCCTGGATGTCGGGTCTCAAGAGGCCCTTCTGCGTGCAAAAGCATGCATCGAAGGCTGCGTTCACGGACACCGACGTTGTATTCCCCCTCCGATTTCGCCTCCACCCCTCCTTCCCACTCGTCTAGTCGACTGCGCGGACCTCGGCTGCCTGCGATTAGCATCTACATCCGGTGCGCGGGGATCTTACCTAGCCCTCAGCTACGTGTGGGGCGAGGCTCAGCCCCATAGTACGACTACATCCAACATCGGCACATACGAGGACCGCATCGACCCTACCAGTTTCCCCAAGACTATTCGCGACGCTATCTACGTCACGCACGCGCTTGGGATCAGGTATCTCTGGGCTGATACCCTGTGCATCATACAAGATTCCGATAAAGACAAGCAGCGCGAGATCGGTCGTATGCGCCACATCTATCGTGACGCATACCTCACCATTATCGCTTCTAGCGCGAAGCGTGTCAGCGAAGGTTTTCTCCGACCCAGGCTCGCGGCCCCTCCTATGCAACACGATACCTTCTTGCGCGACATCACCCTCCCCTTCATTTGTCCAAACCGTGAAGGCAGCACAGCTGGAAGTGCCACTGCGCGGATAGGCGAGGTGTTTTTATCCCCCATATGGACGTACCCTGATCCGCCAGATCAACCTGGGGAGCAGTACGACCATTCATGGGAGCCTATCAGTACGCGAGGCTGGTGCATGCAAGAGTACCTCATGTCTCCTCGCGCGCTTGTCTTTACTTCACACACGCTCCAGTTCCGCTGCCAGACGACCACGCAAAACATCGGGAGCGCGTTTCACGACCCGGGGAGCGAGCTGCGTCTACCGGACGTGCTCTTTCATGCGGACGCTCAACCACTCGCGCGCGGTTCGAAGGAGTGGAAAGACGTTCGCGAGGCGTGGCATACGGTCGTGAGGGACTATACGCAGCGGGCGATTAGTGTTTCTAGCGACAAGCTCCTCGCGTGCGGCGGAGTTTCTGAGGAATTTTCACGCGTCCTCGACACGGACTATCTTGCGGGTCTCTGGCGCAACACGCTCCTCGCCGATCTACTCTGGAGCAAGCGTACGGGCGCGCACGTTCCCCGGCCCAACGCGTACCGCGCCCCGTCGTGGTCATGGGCGGCAGTAGACGGGCAAGTTATGACTGGAGCAATAGACATCCAGGAGCACGACGGCACGGCGGTAGCGGAGGTAGTTCGGTGTGAGGTGGTATTACAGCACGCCACCCTTCCCTTCGGTCAAATAACGGGCGGGTCACTCGTTCTTCGAACTCATCTCATACCATGCATATGGAACGTCGAAGTGCCAAACTACCTCCTTAAGATGGGGTCTCTGCAAGAAATACAAGGTCGCATCTCATCTTTGGACGATGACGAAGAGGTGGACGTCGAGACGGAGCGCATTGGGATGGGTTACATTGATAGCGAAGACGATGCAGATGTCCACGCGGTGTGGGCTGCTCCTATACACTGGAGCAACAATATCATCGCAGGGCTCATCGTTGAATCTGTCGGTAATGGCCACTCGACGGGTGAGATGAGGAGATACCGAAGGATCGGGTTCTTCAACCCTGCAGCTAATGCCGGGGCGTTCAATTGGGTAAGAGAGTTGCCACTAGTGGAGCTCGAACTTGTGTGAGTGTCCTACTATTAAATATGCACAATACAGCTATATATAAGAGGATAGTACCAGTACCGTTGCCACCTATCATATTTCAAAGTCTGTCCTTTACACCCATTCAGGCCAAGTCGAGTCGAAGACTGGAGGCCTTGAGGGGCTGGGGGCGGCGCTAAATCACCAGTCACATGTCACGTGATACGATTTGGTTAGGAGCTTACGTAATACACATTGAGGTCGGAACGTAAAGAGCGATTCTTAGAGAATCGAAATCAGATGTAGCTAAGGGCGAATGATATTATACTCCGTAACTTACGACTCTGAGTTTCACATTGACGAGGGGGAGCTGGGGGGGGAGCTGGGAAAAGGTGAGGAGGTCAAATAAACCTTGGTCGGCGTTTCGGCGAGTGCTCTCAATCATGACGTCTGCGTCTTTTCTGCCAACTATCGCCATGTCATCGCATCGGGCCAGTTTGCGAAGATCCCGTTTGTCACGGCGACCAACCTTGACGAAGGTTCGCGTCTCACATCCTTCTTTATTCCTTGTTGCTCACATGCATTAGTATACCCCTGAGGCGCCTCATCCACGTCCCAGGGCGTCCTGAATACAACTGCAGATGTTGTGGAACCCTTGGACGTTATCGACCAGCCATTCACAACCACCCCCTCAGCCGCCTTTCAAGGAGATATCGAAGAGGTCCTTGATCTATACCCGGACAATCCCGCTCTGGGATCCCCTTTCGGGACTGGTAACAACACATTCGGCGCTGGGGCGGAGTACCAGCGCCGCGACGGCCCCTGTCTCGTGAACCCCCACGCCGTAGTTACCGTTTCGCTCATGCTTATCATAGGGCTCGGCCCTCAAGAGCAATAAACAAGGATTTCCGATTGGTTCACTACCACACATCCGTCATGAACATTCTGTACTATTGATATCTAATTTCCGATACTTGTACATCCCCCCCTTACTCTCGACAACTCTGCTTATGCATTGTCTCCCGAATTGACTTCGGCAGACCAAGAGATTGTGCTAGAGCCAGGTGCAAAGACAAAAGTGCTGTGAGAAGCTTTGTTGATCTTATCACCTTCGTCTCCCGCCGCCATCCAGTGGGTGCTGGAGCACCAGAGTGTGGCGAGGAGTGCTGAAATGATAGCTACATAGACTGTCACAAAAAAGATGTATGTCGCGTTCCAAACGTCGGAGCCACGGAAAGAGAAAACTATGAGCAGGATGTTAAATATGACCGGGATTACGAAATTGGAGACAGCAATCCAGAAGAGGGTGCGGATGCGGGAAAAGTAAGAATCTACAATGAGAAGAGGTGTCAGACAGCGGCCGAGTAGAAAGTAGGAAGCATACTACTTGGTGAGGTCTGTGAAGTGGAAGTGAATACGGCGATGCTAGGACGAGGACTGCGCGCCCAGTAGAGGCGAAGGAGGAACAACGTGGAGGTGAATCTAGGCAGCAAAATGCGTTGTCAGACTACAATTCTGCGCTCGCGCTAGATAGAAAACCTCAAAAATATCCACGTACGCAATGTCAAATGTACCTAGGAACCATTCAACCTTCGCATACGGAAGTTTGTGTACCAAAGTAACTCCATTGAAAGCGTTTGCGGTGTGAGCCAGACCCTCATATAATTTGATGGTACATATGATCATGTTGACAAGTCGTGCCACCTTTATGAGACATAGAGGGATATAAATCTTCGCGGAACGACCTTTTGACATCCGAGAAGGAGGATAGACGGCGAAAACACGAAAGAGGAGGATAGAGTCTGCGATGAATGGCGAATAATACCCCAGGACTTCTGTAGCAGTGGATACAGCTGCCGCTCCCAAGAACTCCCCCTGGAGGACTGAGAACTACAAGGTGCGATATGGAAGTAAGCATCCGGCATAGGTGAGAAATGTCGTAGTACATACCGCTTGAAATATGGTCATGCATCCGACTCCTATACCGAACATGACTGATACGACATTGAGAATGAACACAGGCTTGCGGCGAAGTGAGGGCGTGGAGAAGAAGAACAGCGAAATGAGAACAGGGATGAGGATACCGGAGCCACATGCAACAATAATAAGGATGATTAACGGCTCTTTGATGGCTGAACGGGGGTCTATATCCTGAGGAGGGATGGGTGATGAGCCTGAAGACTCGTGCAGGAGTGAGCCCGGAGAGGCCATGGTTTGGACGAAATGAGGGAAGGAGGTACAGTTCGGAGCGAGGGCCTGAGGGTCACCCTGAGCGATGGACACATTTTATCCTGTTGCACCTCGCCAATAAAAGAGGCGGATTGCATTCGGAAGTGGTGGCGTTACTGGCAGAAATATATCATACCAACGATAGATTGTAATCCCGGAATCACATGTGTCAAGCGATGGTAGTGATTGTACAGGCCGATTCCTCTACCAGACTTCGTATATCCCTGTAGAACCGACATGTGACGAAAGGTATTGCATAAACTGCTATGCTATAAATAGGAAGAAGTACTAAGAAAGAGGATCTTATTGCCACAACAGAGACGGGGCCCGCATGTTATAATGATGCTAAATTATAAATAGGAGGGTATGTGTGTAAGGAGCCATCAAAGACCCTTTGGTGTCTATGTACCTACGAGCGAGAACAGACGATTGTGTGCCATTGAAGATCATGAAAACCAAAAACCCGAGAATGGTTTACGATGTCCTTTTCCAGTCAATCACGTCGGACTTGCAGCTGGCGCGCTATCGTAGACCCTAGAGAAGGGGACAAGGCGGTGTAAGAAGGCGAAACGAAGCTGTACCAAGAGCGATGCGCAGACAGAGATATAGTACGCATGAACCATAGCTAGTACGCCGATTGCGAAAATATACCATATCAACAAGGGTTAACATAATGTGCATCGTAAAAAAGCCAGTGCCATGAAGTCGGATGCAAATATCCTAATGAATGCTCACAGATATTGGTTCACTACCTCGTCTTTGGTCCCCTCGCTTATGTTATCACCGCGCGAAACCCTCTGCGACGTTACACAGCTTTCAATAAATCAGCGCACTTTTCCGCTACAGCTACCACGGGTGCCATTGTGTGCGAGCCGATGATCTCAGGAAACACCGACGCGTCGCACACCCGCAGCCCGCGAACGCCATGCACCCGCAGTTCCGCATCGACAACGCTCGACCGTTCCCCGCGCACTTCATTCCCCATCCGACATGTCGACGTGTAATGGAAGCACGTCCTGAGGTGCGAACGAATGAATGCGTCCAGGGTCTCGTCGTTCGCACCCTTATCTGGCGGAACCTGTAGGTCCCGAAGGACGGGGTAGCCCTGCTTCCGCACTTCCTCGAACACGCGCAGCGCAACGCGTATTCCCTTCCGCAGCGGCTCGTAGTCCGCCGCGTCTCCGAGGTACCCGAGGTCGACATCTGGTCGCGCGCGGGGGTTCGCAGTCGCAAGCCGCACACTGCCCTCCGAGCGAGGTCGGATGAGGGTAACCTGGAGGGAGAACACCCCGATCTTATCCGTCTCCGCGTCGGCGCAGTTGTTTGCGATATGCATTATCTCGATGTCGGGTCTGTTCGCGGGGACGTGCGAGTCGAGTGCGGCGGCTGGCGCGGAGGAGAGCGCGTGCGTGGTGGGGTCGAGGAGGCGCGTGGGGATGAAGGTGGAGATGGGGAGGAATGGACAGGCGAGCGCGCCGCCGCCGCCGGTCAGGTAGGTAAATAGTTCGCGGAGGATGTACAGGGGGTTGACCTCGAGGCGGTGAAGGGAGTCTTCAAGGGGCACTTGTATCGCGACTGGTACAGCCATATGGTCCGCCTGTAGCGCCACGCGTGCCAGATCAGACCCTGTTCATTGAGACAGCGCGAAGGATAATAACGCACTAGGTAACTGCCAACAGCGGGCATGTCTTGGACGACAGCAATACCCTTCTCCTCCAGATGTGTCTTGGGACCAAGACCACTGTGAGGCAGATACGTCACGCTGCGCAGGGACGGAATAGGCAAGATCACACATACCTCAACATAAGTACGTGGGGTGAGCCAATCGCACCCGCACAGACGATGACCTCTCGGTGAGCCTTGGCGACATAACGGAAGTCAGCCTTACGCGGGTTCACCGTCTCGAAGTGGACCCCCGTCGCGCGTATGCTTCCGTCGCCAGTTGAAAGCTCGACACTACAGACGACAGCGTTGGGGCAGATTTTGAGGCGCGCACGGCGCTCTTGTGCGAGTTCTGGGGGAAGGAATGCGAGGAACGCCGAGTTGCGGTAGAACTTCTCGTCCTGTACGATGTCCATGATGGCGGTATGGGCCGCCGGGATGTCCGGAGAGTTGATGTCGTCAACATGCGGAATGCCGAGCTTCTGCACAGCACGGTCGACACTGATGAAGAGATGAGTTATACTAAAGTTCCAGTTATAGATAGCTTACTGGTTGATGATCTTGTACGGGGCGTATAGGAAGTTGCGATTCTTCCAGATTCCTGCGGAATCCCGCCAGCCGGTCAGCCACCTCTAAGGCGATGACGCCAGCATGCACCAACCATTCGTTCCCCTGTACCTTGAAGCGGGATGCGACTGGGTCTTCTCGGACTTGACGAAATATGGCTCTAGGTCTTCGTAGCCCCATCCATCATTCCCCAGCGCTTTCCACTGGTTGTAGTCAGCGGGGCAGCCTAAGTTCCCAGAGTGCCACGCGGTCAGCGCTCCTGCAGCCGTCTCCGAACACGTCGTCGCTCACCACGCGTGTATAGCGTCCCGTTGACGCGTGATGTTCCCCCAAGGGCTTCGCCTCGGAAGATTTCAAGGTAACGGTTGTCTGCGTGACGGAGGGGAAGAGACCACCACTTCGTGGAGAGGGTGGACTTGTCGTAGATGTTCGCCGAGAGAAGCGGAACGCGTGATAGCCAGGTGTCTGCGACGGGCCCTTGCTCAATGACAAGGACAGAAACGTTTGGGTCCTCAGTGAGTCGCGAGGCTAATACGCAGCCCGCAGTTCCGCCTGTGCATGATCAATGAGCTTTTGTAACACGTGAAGGGAATGCAGCGTCTTCGTACCTCCGACGATAATATAGTCATACGTGTATGTCTCTGGAGCAACCTGCGCGGATATAGGGAGGGGTGTCCCAACCTCGCGAGGAGTCAGCTCCGGGACTGAGGGCCACATTTTAGCCCAGTTATGTCTTTTGTGAGCAGAAGAGGTCGAAGAGCGTCGTGGGAGAAAGTGCCAAAGACCAGGACTGCCCCCTTATAGCCATGCGAAAACTCTATCCGACAGCCCTCTAAGGCTGTGACCATGCTAACCGAGAATCCAAGAGCGCTTCGCAGACATGTGAAGGCATTACGTTGAGACTGGAGTGGTGTTTTCAAGGATAAAAGCAGCTACAGTTGTCGGGACAAGCGGAGTCCGCGGTCAACATGAAGTTTGAACAGCGCGAGATCAGTGCCGCTCACTCTCGGCCGGAAAAGTCCGATCACCGAGACGCTGAAGTAAGCCCACCATTTTAGACGCCTGTTGGGCGGCGCAGCACTGAGGCCGTATAGTTCACTTTATTGCTGCCTACTATTGCCTCAAGTAAGCCTCTAACGACACATGTCTTACGCTCATACGAGCTTATTACCTCCAATACTCTCCATCCATAGTAAACCTCTTGTTACGATATCAGTCCCGCGCTGAAACGCGGAGTTCCATGTGCTCCGAGTCGCACGTCGTCTCGACCCTCGTACCTGCTACTATCCATCGAGATTCGAGAAGTCCCCCTGCTCGCAACCGTGGTGCGTCCATATGCGTCCGAAGTCAGAAGACCCACCACAGGCAGGACACAACCGTCTCCGGCACTGATGCGGCGCTCCAGAAGGACTGCTACGCGTCTCACAGCAGGCGCCACTAAATGCCTCCCGCGCCAGGAAATGTGGCTGCCTGCAGGACGTCTATGAGCAGTTGCGGTACGACACCCCGTAGGATTGCATGCCCGTGCACCCCGCGTGGTATGAGAACTGCCCTCGTTCTATAACTAGGGGAAGATTACTACTGTACATCGGGTATGGCATCGTTCGCGTGCGATCTACTTCCGCCAAAGTTACCGCTCAGGGCGGGGAAATTCCGCCACACCGTAATGATACGCCTAGGGAGCTGTCCGGGGATAGGCACCCCGGGAGTACATTTGAGAGCCCCGCGCGTCTCGCCGGCGTTGATGCTCCGCGCGCGCCCTTCTTCGCCTTGCGGCTGTCTGCGAACTCATGTTCCGGCGATGTTATCCATATGCACAGGCGCAGTCGCACTGTGACGCTTCTGCATTCCTAGCGCAGGAAGCGCAGCGCCGAGAAGAGTGCCGAAAGAGATGGGAAATATGTCACCCTAAGACCTTCTTCCGATCCGGAGTGCGGCGCGGCTTCGGTGGCGCAGCTATCCCTGGCATGTTGTCATCTGCGGCGCCTCCCCAGAACAGACATGACCTCGGGCTTCCTACGCTCCTCCGGGAGAACTCTTCGCCACTCTAGACCCGTCCCCATAGACGTCCTCCGTGTCCGAGGAGAAGGTGCCGACCGACCCCGGCGTGAACGTGAGCGGCATGCTCCTCGTGCCCTGCCACGAGGAGCCCATGCCCGAGGGCGAGCTTGTAGAGGGTCCGCCGCTCGCCGACCATTGGGCGCTGGAGCACCACACGGTGGCGAGGAGCGCGCCGATGATGCTGACGTAGATGTTGACGAAGAACACGTAGACGTCCATGAGGTAGTTGGGATCGCGAAAGGCGAGGACGATCTGGGCGAGGTTGAAGATGACCGGGAACACGAAGTTGGTGACCGCGATCCAGAAAAGGGTGCGGAGGCGGTTGAGATACGAGTCTCCTGGAGAAACAGTAGGAGATCAGATATGCTTGGTGCACACAGTGTAATGGAGCTGGCTTACTTCCGTTGGTCTCTCTGGAGTATGAGAATGCGCTGTGGCCACTTCTATCTACCTCAGCTCTGTAGAGGCGTAGTAGGAACAGCGCAGACGTAAACCTGGAGGAGATCATGTAAACAAGCATCCTGACCATACGTAAGCAGAAGTCACTCACGCTGTGTCGAAGGTCGCCAAAAACCACTCGATCTTTGAACAGGGAAGAGTCCAGCCCACTGCGCCTGCCGCGAGGGAGTTCTGCGCTCCGACGAGTATGCGGTGTAGTTCCACAAGCATTATAATCTCGTTGACAATTCGGGCGGTTTTCATGATTACGATAGGTCCATATACTGTAATGAGGGCTCGACGGGGTAACCTGGTGGGTGGGTAGACCGCCCAGACGCGAACAAGTAGGGTCGCATCTGAGAAGAAGATGCAGAAGAACTCGAATGCAGCGCACGCTGTGATGAAGGATGCCGTGCCTATAGCCTTTCCAAGGATGATGCTGATCTAGAGAGATGTCAGCCCGTCGTGGGTGGAAGGAAGCATAAACAAGAACTCAAGGACGTACTGAGCTGTATATGTTGAGGATACCCAGTGTTATCCCGCTAAGGATGGATATCACGTTGAGGAAGAATATAGGCTTGCGCCTGAGTGAGCTGGTGGAAAAGAAGAACAAGCTGATGGCAATTGGCACGAGGAATGCAGAGCCAGTGGTGACGATGAGAATCATGATCAACGAAGACGTGATAGCTGCCTCAGAACCAAATCCCGGAGCCCCGAGGGCGGCGGCGGAAGCGTTGGTAGAGGACGACATGAAGGAGAGTGCGGGGCTAGGAGCCTCCGGGGCACGACGGCATACGCAGAGGCGTAGACCGACGAATTGGCACTACAAACACTTATAGGCCTCAAGTCATCTAAACCGGGATGGGAAAACATCTTCCGGGCACGGCGACAGGCGCACAGCCTGAGACCAATTGAAAACAACTTCCTTACACAGTATGATTCAGTCGCCGGGATCCGAGAAATCAAAGACGCTCATCACCGCCAGTACCTCCCACTCTGAGTGAAGCCGACCAATGGCGAGCTGTAGTTACACATTAACACTTTTCGGATTGAATACGTCTCGGGGTGCAAAGATAGGACAGGTCCTTCCCCAGAACGAGATGCGAGTTGCGCCATTGGGGGGTTACTTGTCGAGACCCGACGATATGATAGCGAGCAAAGATTTGGGGCTCAAGGCCGTATGTACTATGCGGACGCCTGCACATGTGGCAGGATGAGATAGCGGTTCTGTACCGAGTAAAAAGAAACACCTGGGATACTGTTATAAATCGACGTAGCGTAACAAACAACGACCCTCCCGCCATGCAGAGAAACTGTCACCTTCGGGATACCGGCTATATCCCCGAATTAGGTTGCCGCGTTGACCCGTGCGCACAGAGCCAGTCACAGAGGCCCAACAATCAACACACGATCTTGCCACAAACCCGGCTCCTCCGCGTCGAATACATGCACAACTGACATACATCACAGTCTGACAGATGTGTGAGCTTGAAGGGACATTGGGAAATACGAGCGTCAATATTACGGACCGGGACGTCGCAAGGTGGACAACATGTCTATCCGGAGTGACTTATCAATTGTAGCGCGCGGTGCCGGGTGCAAACCGGCGCAGTAGCAGCAGCAAGCGCTCCACAATACGTCAAATAGTAGAGGTATGAATGCGGGAGTACTTCGAATCACCATGCACCTCGCGTCTTACTAGTAGCAGGGACGCTTGGCAACCGCGAGCCTCCACGAGCGAATGACGGTGAGGGTAAACGCACTAACACGGGACGCGGCGATGCCTTCCCAGCTGTGTATGAGGCAGGAGAGGCAAAGCCACAGCAGGAGTGAATGCGTACCCAGAATGCCTTGAGAAGGGTGTTGAGACATGACGCAGGGAGGACTCTAGGAGAGACTTGACGTTGACATGAGGCTGAGCTTTCAATGGCTATTTGATATGTTGGGTTGACATGGCCACCGACATGACGGGGAAGACTTCGTATGTCGACAATCGAGAAAGAATTTGGATGTAAATGTGGAGCTGGAAGGACTGCCGCACGACGAGATGTGTCGGTGGAAAGAGTCAAAGATGAGTTAAACGCCTGCAGCCCTCGAAGTGGCGTGCTAGTCACGCATTTATCACGTGCGTTATCGCTGTCGCTCTCGCCGTTCGTTCTCGTCCGGAGGCTTCTGCGCCTTGATGCTCTCTATCATCACCTGTCCTGTCTCATTCCCACTTGCCGCCACCTCACGCTGCACTCTGCCATACAACACGCTTTGTGCCTCTGGGCACCTCGCAATTATCAAGTAATATTGATGTCACAAACACTATGAAGCCGTCTTTCTCGCGTGAAGCAGGTTTCCATGGAGGACAAGCGAGGAGTTCACACGGGAGGTCGGCGCAGACAAAACGGAAGTCTCTCCGCTACGGAAATGTGTAAGGGCATTCTCCGGGCGTCGCGCTGGAGAGGGGCAGGTCAAGTGTGGTGACATCTGTACGTTGTTACATGCCTGCCATGTCGTCGTCGCACTCGTGTCTTCGTCTCTTACTACAATATTACGACGTTCTCTTGAATTGGTTCCTCCCAAACTATCAGCCCGCAGCGTGATCACTGGTGTTGCGCCCACAATCACGTCCCTGAATGGCGCGTGCCGTCCTGGCTCCATGCCGACAAGTCCAATGTTCGACCTTCCCCCACCAATTTCTACTTCCCTCCCGTCACCCAAGCTGCGTCCCCGTTTGATCGTAAGGACATGAAGGACGCTACACCTGAGCTCACACCACGTGAAGTCGGTACCCATATTCCTGTGTCGCCACAGGTTCCTCCGGAGACATATACGTATGACTACATCATAGTGGGGGGTAAGTTATCGATGTATTCAATTTCCTTCGCTCATAACTCTTTCCAGGCGGCACGGCAGGATGTGTTCTCGCATCGCGGCTCTCTGAAGACCCTGACGTCTCGGTATTAGTAGTCGAACAAGGCCCTGTCTCTGACACGTGGCTCTCCCGTGTCCCTCTTATCTCCGCCAATGTCTTTGACAAAAGTAGCCTCTCTTCAAAATGGTGGTCACAGCCCTTGCAACACGCCGACAACCGATATCTCGAGGTCATACGTGGGGAGGCACTGGGAGGAACATCGCGTGTTAACTGTCTCTACTACACCCGGGGTAAGTTCGACTCTATGTGGCGGCAGCAGAGATAGTCATCGCGTCCTGTTTGCTCAGGCTCTCCCGGAGACTACAATCAGTGGGAGGCGTTGGGGAACAAGGGGTGGGGCTACGAAGACCTAGAGCCATACTTTGTGAGGTCTGAGAAGACGCATTCACATCCCTCTTCGAAGGCTAGGGGAGTAGAAGGTACGCGTTGGCTCGACGTTTCTCCCCCCAGTAGCTGACACAGTCCCCTCTTGGAGGTGTCTGGCAGAATCGTACCTTCCCGAACTCGCCTTACAAGGTCATCAAATAGTAAGTGATCTCTAATAAGTTGGTCATAGCAACGTTATTCACTCCCCACTCAGTGCCGATCGTGCTATCCAAAATGTCGGGATTCCATGCGTTCCAGACTCCAACTCTGCGGACGCCCCAGCTGCACACCTTACCCTGCTGGACGTCAGCCAAGATTCCAAACACCAGCGGCACTCGACGTTCCACGCTTTCCTTCCCCCACGGCTCACGAACGAGCGCAAACAGCGCCTGAAGATCTGCACGAACTCGATTGTTTGCAAGGTCGAGCTCGCGAACGAGGAAGATGGAGTCCGTGCGACCGGGGTGCACATCGAGACGACCAATTCGCGCAAGGCTGATACTCGATATGTCGCTAAAGCGCGCAGAGAGGTCATTGTATGCGCAGGTGCGATTGGTTCTCCGCACGTCCTGATGCTCAGGTGCGTCTCTTCGATCTTTCTCGGAACTCGTGTGCTAACACGTCATCTCAGCGGCATCGGCCCGAAAGCCCACCTGGAGGAGAAGGGTATACCTGTTGTCGTCCATGTTCCCGCAGTGGGGAGCTATATGGTGCGTCAATGCCAGCGTCACGCAGTTTTTCTGGAGATTGACTTCGTATATGCACAGGGTGACCACGTAGCCGTGCCTGTTGCCATACAGACTCCGATTCACGACTCCCTGCACCACCTAGAAGTTAGCCCCATGAAAGCCATTTTCGAGTTCATCAAATACCTCGTGACCGGTGGTGGCGCGCTTTCCCTCCCGTTCGAGAACATCGTCGCCTTCTATGCTTCGCGTCTCCTCGACGCTTCACACACTCTCTCATCTGCGAGCCCTGCGGACCTCGACAGCTCTATCCCGGAGAACCGCCCCGACATCGAGCTCCAGCCCGTCGCGAACAATTGTGCTGACGTCGATACCACCAACATCGGCGTCTTCTCCTTCATCACCACCCTCATCCGCCCCAAGTCCGTGGGCACCGTGCGCCTCGCCACCGCGAACCCGCGCGCGCCACCGGACGTCGACCTCGGCTTCCTCTCGGACCCCGCGGACTACGAGCCCCTCCGGAAGGGCATCCGCCTCGCCCTGCGCCTGCTCGACGACATCCGCGCGCAGGGGTACCCGGTGCTCGGCGACTTGCAGGTCCCGCCGGGCGGCGTGGCGGCGGACGACGCCGCGCTAGACGCGTACATCCGCGCGCACCTGCGCACGTGCTTCCACTACACGTCGACGTGTCGCATGGGCGCGAGCGCGCACGGCGAGAGGCCGAGCGTAGTGGACGCAGAGCTTCGCGTGCATGGGGTGCGCGGGCTGAGGGTGTGCGATGCGTCGGTGTTCCCGGAGATCGTGGGGGCGCACACGATGGCCCCTGCTGTCGTGGTGGCGGAGAAGTGCGCGGACATGGTGAAGGCGGCGTGGCGTGGGGGTGATGGGATGGCCAGGAACGCATAAACGCGCAAAGGGAAGGAGTGCTCAGCCCATGATGTATGATATATTGAGCTCCGTACGATTTAGGAATTTATGTCTAACCTCGCCTCGTGTACTATACTCTACTTCAACACATATGCCTCCGGGATTTGTCTTACCATGTCGAATACTGCATGCCCACTGTCCAGTCCATGACTCTTCAACTGCTCATTTCCTGTGCCAACCTCTCTGAGGCCCCCGTCCAGAACCGACCTTATCCCCGCTGCTGTGCTGGCTGACGACGCAGGAGGTGCGAACATCAATGTCCCATTCGTATATGGCCTGCGCTTTTCCTCCTCGATTGTATGCTCGCTATTTGACCAATGCGTACTCGAACGCCATACGGTAGCTAGCAGGACACCGATGATGTTGAGGTAGAGTGAGACATAGAAGACATATACGCCGTAGAATTCGACTGGGTCGAGGAACAAGAGTATTATTTGGGCAATGTTCAAAATGGCGGGGAAAACGAAGTTTGTGACCGCGATCCAGAACAGGGTACGCAATCGACCGAGGTATGTGGCTATAGTTAACAAGGAGGACTGTCAGGTATGTGCTTCGTATTCGAAGAAACCCATTTTACTTACAACTGTCGTTACCGTAAGAAGACGAGTATGTACAGAGACGCCTTTTTTCGGCATGAGCAAGATAGAGGCGGACCAAAAACAGTGTAGAGGTCAACCTAATAGAGAACTCAATAGTAAATGCTAGAAATCACCGATTGTATAGGATAGATACTACATACCCTGTATCGAATGCGCCTAAGAACAGGATGATCTTGGCTCCAGGGAGTTCCCATCCTTCAATCCAATTTTTGAGGGACATTACCCCTCCCGCACGCTGTATTTGATGCAACGTAGCAGCGTAAATTATTAGGTTCATGAGCCAGCCGGTTTTTAAAAGGATAGAGGGGCAGTACACTGCGAGCATGCGCCCGCGTGAAAGATATTTTGGGGGATAGGCGGCGTAGACACGAATGAGAAGTATTGCGTCAGAGAAGAATATGCTAAAGCCCTCGAGAAGGGCACAGGATGTGATAAAGGCCGGGGTTACGACGATCCTCCCTTGTAGGAGACAGGTCTGAGAGAATCAATACAAGGGCGTAGGAAGGGATAGTTTTAACTTACTATAGAGAATATCTTCAGGACTCCAACCGTAATACCGGTCAGGATGGAGATGACATTCAAACTAAATATCGGCTTCCGTCTGAGGGAGTCTGTGGAAAGGAAGAAAAGGGAAATCCCCAGGGGAACAAGAAAGGAAGTCCCTATGGTGCATATCAAAAGCATAGTCAATGCTGGAACAGTAGTGTCGTCATTGTTGGAGAGGGACGGAAAAGGTGATGGAGGGGATGGAAGATCCATATACTGTAGGTGAACACAAGCACTGACCGGGACCCTCTGAAGCTTTTATACCTAACCGAGAAGCATATGAATAACGCTGGCGTGATATTTCCGGAAACCCGATAAGGATGGCCTCGCACCGGTCTGCGCAGGCCTACACTCGCGCCGTATGGGCACTGGAGTGCTCTGTCAGACAGGATACGTTATGACAAGTTTCTCTCGCGCGGGCCGCACACATTGCACGTTGTGATGGAGCAAAGCTTGAATTTTGCCGAAAATGAGGTACACACGTACGGGCCCATTCCGGCAGGCGGCATACTTCCTTGATGCCCGGTTGTAGGCAGTGTTCGCCGTACGGAAGAAAGACGAATTCCACCATCGGGGCCCTAAACGACATGACTAATGTGCCCGAATATCGTGTGAGCGTGTCGATTTAAGACAAAGTATCCCTGGAGTGCAGATTGAGAGCGACTGACACCTGGTGAAGGTGATAGTGGGGACGAACAACTTTCCAGCCTGTTCGTAGCGCTGAACATGGCACATGACAGGGCCTGATGTACTTGCGGTCTGTAGCCTATGGCACTATATCATGATGAATGGTGTCCATATGCACAAGGACGGAGTGGAGGGGTAGAGTCCCCTCAGATTGTGGGTTGTCTATAATCGGCGAGCAATGCATGTCGATATTTCAAGGGTTTTGTACTTACTATTACTGAGCCTCGCGTTGATATCTCCCCGTTGGACGCTCCAAGAGGTTCTAAATAGCAGTGCTACCACGTGGCCCCCGGCGGGTGGGCGACACTTGGGCGCTCCTCATAGCCTCTTGATGGCTTTGTCAGCAAGTGCGTCAGCATCATCCCATCACACCCGGGGGAACTCGGGCTGGGTCGTCCGGGTTTTCCGCGGTCAGCCATTGGGGAGGAGGTTCTTTTTCCTCATCATACTCAGCTGGTCATTGCACGACTTCAGACATGCGCCCAGTTCGCTGAGGGAGGTCCGCACAAACGCTGAGTCCCGCTGGATGTGCTTTAATAGCACGAGTACGAGTAAGCTGCAAGTCCACATGCCAGCGCGTCGCCTTTAACTGACGATGTTAGATTGAGGCATATGTAGTATTTAAGGCTCCCCAGAGTGGCGAAACCGAGTAAATTACCTTACACAGAAGCTTCCCTCTTCTGTTCAACCCACGACCGCAGCGATATCTCCATGCTTACACGGTATGTGCACAGTCACCTATGATTTGTGAGAGCGGTCTGTAATATTTTGGTCACAGATCTCAGGGCGGTAGCTTCGTAGAAAACCGCCATCCATATACACGAATGAGCCCTGAGCCCTGAGCGCATGATATCTCATAGAAGACTCGGATAAGGCCTAGGGTCTCCGCGAACGCTTTTCGACTGCGCACACGAACATGTGGAAAGAACCATCTCTAAACCGCATGAGGACGGCCGAGTCAACGTGCTATTGACAAGGAGGCCGTGCTACAACAGACAAGTACCATTTTCGAGCAAGAT
Source organism: Porogramme epimiltina (assembly GCA_900155495.1). Lineage (NCBI taxonomy): Eukaryota > Fungi > Basidiomycota > Agaricomycetes > Polyporales > Polyporaceae > Porogramme > Porogramme epimiltina. The sequence continues at coordinate 32,244 of FTLJ01000725.1, forward strand.
CCGGCCCCAGTCGCGGCGTTTTGTGAGTGACATTTGCCCTTCGTGCTACCGGCCCAAAGTTAGTCTGATGGATGATCCTTCCCACGCGTAGAGTTTCGCTGACCTCATGCTTCATCCGAAGACATCGTCAGGACCCGCGGCCCATCTTTCATCCGCGCCACGAAGGCGACGGACATGACTCGGTCTTGGCCTTGTCCACACCGGTGCACAACCTCCGTAAACCATGTTTTGCACAGCTGACCTACTAACAAGATATCAATCCGCCCTGGCAGTGTGATTGCGCGTTACAATACTACGGCTCTAGTCTTGGCGTACTAGGTCACTGCGGCCTAGCTTCTAATGCTACGCGCAGTGACATAACGTCAGTTTCCATCGCTCCGCTCTCAAAATTACACTTAACTTCCACGTTTCCAAGTAGACCATTGGTACGCCAAGCGAGGGTAGGCTGTGGTGCAAAGTTCAAACTGTAGAAACTTCGATCTATTGCGCGGACCCGCTCAAGAAGATGAGATGCGCATCCTCGGACCAGATGATGCGCTTAGGCGGCGCACACGTTCGTGCCATAGTATGCGGCGTGGATGCGGCACTGCGCCTCCGTTTTGAACCTTGAGTTCATCTGACGAGTACGGCCAGTTTACATTGCCTGTTGCTCGCATCTGACTCTACCCCCAGGTCCTAGGGAGCCTCGAACGGCCGAAACCATCTCCACTGTGGCTTCTCATGCTATAATCATGAACTTTGTATGGGGTATATAGGTTTTCATGCGAGACTAGGCTGCTTCTCTCAGCCTCAGCTTCGTAAACATGCCCACCTCCACGTCAGCTGCAGAGCAGACGTGAGTTGTTCCCCCAGCATTCCGCTTTACGCCAATCTTATACCGCATATAGCTTCCTCCAGTTCTGCATTCAGTGGGCCAGCATCGGTGCGGGCTATTCCTGGTAGTCCCAAGCCCGCCCGCGCTGATCTAGTCCCTCCTGTAGCCCTCCTCTACTACGACTATGTGTTGACCTTCCCCATGGAAGTCCGCTACATCTGGAAAGCCGACAAACTCAAGGTCTCCACGGGGCTCTACGTTCTCTACCGGTATGCGTTGCTGGCCAACGTACTCTACCTCCTCGCCATCGCCAAGAAACTCGGGAGCAAGGTGTGTACCGTACAGCATGCGGAATTGTATACCTCATAGTTGACAACCTCCGTTACTTCCCAGTGAGTCTTCTACGTCACACAGGTCTCCCTGGGGAGTCAATACTAATCATTCATAGCTGCGACATCTGGTATAAGATTATTGGAGTGGTCAGCGTGCTGGGACGAGCAGCCGTGATATGTACGTCCTCTGCGTTCGTCGTCAGCAACATACTCCAACCTCTCCCCCGCTTCCCAGTTACGTTCCTCATGCGAACATATGCCGTATACTCCAAGAGCAAAGCCATTCTCGTCGGCCTAGGCGCGATTGGCCTCACCTGCGTCATCCTCGACTGTGTAAGCAGTGACACTTCCTCACGTCTATTCGAGAACCCCGCTGATCCCGGTCATAGCTGCATGTTCCAGGACTCAAGTGCCACGGTTCCTCAAGCAACCAACTGTGCGTATTTCGTTTGCCCGCCTTCCTGTCTCCGGGCATTGGCTAATCAGATTGCCTGACAGCGGTGTGTACAGCAACACTGCATGCAGAATAAGCTTTTGACTTTCGCCCGCCCTGATTTCCCACGCCCTTCGACGTGGCAGAAAACACGCTCCTCTCAATCCTCGTATGTGTATTCGAGTGGAGCGCGACCGCGCTGACGTTTGCGCGGAGCATGCAGGCCCTCCGCTTTGGCGGTGGGCCCCTGGCACTCAAGCGGCACACGCTGGATTACCTGGTGGTCGAGCAGGGTGTGCTCTACTTCGGGTGCGTACCTGACACGATAGACAGTGCGGCGCATGTGATTGACGTTCCATCTGTCCTATTGTAGACTTGTCTCTATCTTCACTGTCGGCGCAACCGTGTTAAATTTCGTGGGTGATTCTACGTCCGGTTCGCTTCCCGTAGCTCACATCGCATGACCACATAGAAAGCATCCGTGCGTCCCCTTCTTGCCCACATGCGCGTGGCGCTATGATGAACTGCTAAACTTCCCCGCCTCAAATCAGGGTGGCTTCCCGCAGCGCCTGCTGAACGCGCTCACCCTCCCGTAAGTTGCCGATGATCCTTACCACTCCCGAGAGTTCCGTTCTATTACGTGGTCTCTAACATTCCTTCCGCGCTCGCAGAATCTCCGGCCTCCTTACCGCGCGCTTCATCCTCCGCCTCCGGGCCTACAGCCAGTGCACCGCACCGCTCAACGACGACCCCGGATCCTCTACTCACAATGCGGAGGTGTCGACATTCCGCCAGGCGGCGCGCGGCCGCATTTCTGGCTCGCTCGCGGACGAGTTTGGTGACGACCCGATGGACCTCGTCTTCCGCACCGCGCACTCCCAAACGACCACTGCGGGGTCGGGATCCGGAGAGGGTGAAAGTGGGAGAGGGAATGCGGTCGTCACAGCATTCCTCGGGCAGATGCGGCGTGGGCTTGAGCGAGAGGACGATCATGATCACGATGCGGATGCAGAGACGAGGGTGAGTGGAGAGAGCATGCTAGACGAGAAGAAGGAAAGGGGGAGCACTGCCTCAGAGGCAGGAGGGTCGCAAGGTGACAGAGTCAGTGAGGAGGTCACGGAGATGGACCAGGGCCCGGGCCCTCGGCTTAGAGCGAGCACGGAGCACGTCGCTACCAGTGGCAGTTCTGGCCACAAATCTGTCGCTGAGGCCGCGTAGGATCGATGTTAGGTGCTCTGTATCTAACGCATATTTTTGTATTTGTGCCTCCCAAAAATACAGAACCAGACTTGTTGCCATCTCAATTCGCATGCCCTCGTGACGTCAAAAACAGACGCCGGGTGGTGGGGACGTGATGACGTCATCAGTCTGATGTCCTCTCTTGGTCTGTCAAATCATAGATGGGTAACAACTTCCCATGACGATCCACTGAAATCCCCTATTGATCCGTTTCTATCAATGCTCTAGTATTCTTCTTCAACATTCCTCCGCTTCCAGCACCTCTATCAACTATCGGCCTGTAACGCTCTGCGGTACACGAGCCTCACGGGCACTTGTTTCGTCATTCCGTTCATGTATTGTGTTTCTCGTCTCGACTCTCGCATCCACGTGCACCGCGTCTTATGATTCTCGTTCCCGCTCCCGAATACTTACTGTCTTGTCTCGTCCGTTTGTATATCTCTCCGCGCCGCCGAGGTTTGAACCTCGGCGAATCAACTTGTATTCCGCGCTTCGCGCACCCTCTGCTCACATCTCGTCCGTCTCGACTTCGTCTCGCCCGCGAAGCCTCACAC
>FTLJ01000726.1:0-46904 GCA_900155495.1 Porogramme epimiltina
CCGACGGAGCTCGCGCCCGTGCCCGCGCCCGTGGCGCCCGCGATCCCCGCGCACGTCGCGCACGCAGCGCACGCGACCGCGCCGTCGGAGCAGGTCGAGATCCACGGCGGCAGCGGCGGCGGCGCGGGGGGCGCTGCCCCAGGGACGCCCGCGTCGGCGGAGTGGGGCGAGAAGCTGGTCGCGGCGGAGAAGCTGGGCGCGGGCGCGGGCGCGACGGATACGCTGTCGGAGCGGCTGCGGCTCGCGCTGGACGCGTCGGAGAAGGTCGTGCCGCTGCTCGAGGACGCGGCGGGCGCGTTCGCGGCGCGCACGCTGAGCGCGGAGGAGCTCGTGCTCGCGTCGAACGTCGGGTGCGAGTCGCCCGCGGAGGAGGCGGGGCCGGGGCCGGGTGCGATGCTCCTTGGCGCGGCGCCGATTGTGCTCGTGGGCAAGTCTTAGTGTCTACTGTTGGGCTCCCGTCGAGGTTTGGAGAGGGGCGGGGCGGGGCGGGGCTTAGGTGTGCTTGCGTCGGACTGGGGTTCGCTCTCGATTCGCTTAGGGTCTCTATCTCTCTCTATCGTATTGCTTTGTTTAGGTCTTACACTTTCTACGGACTTCGCTCTGTCGTTCTGTATCTACGCACGTCCCCTGTTGTGAAAAAAAATGCCGATAAGATGCATCACTGGAGGTCACTTCGCGCGAACGCACCCGCGCAGCCTCTCCTGCAGGAAGCCCATCGCGCGGTCGAACAGCCCGCCGGGCGCGCCGAACTCGGCCTCGGCGGAGGGCTCGTAGTCGAAGGAGTGCTCCTTGCCGTCCACGATCTCGAGGGTGCACGCGACGCCCGCGTCCTGCAGGAGCCGGTGGAAGTTCTGCGACTCGACGAGGAGCACGGCGGTGTCGGCCGTGCCGTGCATGAGGAACATGGGCGGGAGGCCGGGGGCGACGCAGAACTGGGGGAAGAGCGCGCGGTGCTCGGCGGGGATCTTGTCGCGGTGCTCTGTGTTCTGGGGGAGCGACGGTGCCGCGGCTGCGGTGGAGGAGGAGGAGGGGGGGGAAGGGGCGTCGAGGGGGAGCTGGGCGCGCAGTGCGGCGCTGAGGCTGGGCGCGTGCGCGCCGGTGTAGTAGTCGAGGAAGGTGCCGTGCTGGAGGTAGAGGCGGCCGAGGAGCATGCGGGGGTTCGCGGGGTAGCCGGGGATGCGGTACGTCTGCGGGTGGTACGCGAGGGGGGAGTCGGACGTCGGCGGGAGGGCGTGGCACGCGGGGTGGAGGTATTCTGGGAAGTCGGCGGGGTCTAGGATCTCGCGGCCGCGGAAGAAGGGGGTCGTTTTGACCGCGAGGTATTGCCATGTCTGGGCGTGTGGGTTAGGGCGCGTGTGGGGGAGCGAGGTGGGGTGCGTGTGCGTACCAGACAGTCCCCGCCCATTCCGTATAGCGAGAGGACGGCCTTTGGCTGCGGGGAGGCGTGGATCGCAGCGAGATAAGCGCATATGCCTCCGGCGCTGCTCCCTGCGACGGCCAAGGAGCTAGGGTCTATCTCAAATGCAGAGAATGGGCGAGGCGGTCCGTGCTGGAGGTGCTGCTGAATGTCGTGGTTAACTTGAGTTTCGAGGTAGCTAAACAGGTCCTTGATGTCTGCGAGGACGTCGTGCCCGGTTGCCGGGGGAAGCAGACGGTAGTCTGCGGATATAAAGACCATTCCAGAGGAGGTGACACGATCTGTGAGTTGGATTTCAAAGTAGCAGTATGTTCACAGGCAAAGATACAACACTCGTAAGTGCCAATCGCTAGAGCGACTTTGAAGGAGGTTCGATGCGAGACACGCACGGTGGAGCCAGGCCGGGAACCAGCTGCCTCGATTGCCAACGGTCAGGGCTCCTCCATGGTAGTAGATAACAGCAGGGACGGCGGATGTCGTCGGCACAGCAGGTGGGTACACATCGATGTGTATGGGGAGGCCGTCGACGACCTTGTAGGCTATCGTCAAGGGTTCACTAGGTGCCTCTGCTGCTTTGGTATAGACTGCCATATTCTGCGAGAAGAAAGACAAAGCAGATGAGGGTTTCTATGGATGGTAGTCTAGGGTCACAAGATACAGAAGAGACGAGCAGAGGAGTTCCGATAGTCACGGTATGGATCCAGGGAAGGAAGCGCCAGAGGCCGCTGCTAAACGCGTTCAAAGCGCGACGCGTCGCGTCTCAAAAGCGCGATCACGCGTCTCTCACCCCTGCATCTACTACCACACACGCCCTCCCCGCTTTCCCCTCGATGCCCCTATGGCCGCCCCGCTCTCGCTAGAAGCGCAAGTCAGCAACAAATGGCACCACTCCTTCGCCCGCCTCAACCGCGGAGAACCTGGTGTGTCAGGCTTAATTTCCTTCAGCGAGGTCCGCCACTCCCCTCCCTCCGTGGATCTAAACTCACGATCGTCTCGCCACTCAGGCCTGGAGAGTCGCTACTGCCTTTCTCTGCCCAAGGAATTTGAACGACCCCACATCTCACAAGAACTACAGTGAGCCCGCACGAACGCTTCGTCCGGACGGCTAAAACTGAGTTCAGCCACCAGATATCCAGGACGTGCGGGCATCGTTTGAAACGCTGAGCAAGTCGAAGATGTTGCCGCTCCTCATGGAGAAATTTCTAGGTTCGCTCCATTGTACGCGAGCCTTTGCTAACCTGAACGCTCATTACTTGCTGCCTCAGAGAACATGCGGCAAAAGCAGTATCTTGTAGAACGCGACATCCAGAAGTTTATGGTCGAATACGAGGTGAGCCGCCCTTTGCCTCTCATATGCATAGTGCTCTTGATCATGAAATAGGAAACAGGCTCCGCGGAGTCCATAGGGAGGATGTTGTTTAGGCTAGTCGAGTGGTACAGAGCCTGGTCGCCGATCCCAGAGTGAGCAAATCCCAACCTTTGACTCCACTTTCCTCTCAATCGGCGTTCTCTCAGGCTTGGGTCGACTCTCCTTTCCACCTACACGCTCGCCTTCCAGACGCACATATACGCCACGTTCCCCGCGTCCTTCTCGCAAGGCTTCAAATCCCTCATCGCGTCCACGTTCTCGCTCGTCAACTCGTCGAGTCCTCCGCCATGGGCACTTCCCCCAGAACCTGCCCCGGGTGCCCCTCCGTCCCGCCCTGACCTCCCACTTTGGTCGGCGTGTGACACGCTCGGGCTCCTGGACCGGTACGAGTCGCTCATCGCGAGCGTGTGCTACGAGTACATCGAGACGCACGTGGTGGAGGTGTGCCGGAAGAAGTGGGACGAGCCGATGTTGGCGGTCTTGAGAGATTGGATGGCGGAGAGTGTGGTTCCGTGGATGGTGATGCCGTACGCGAAAGGCGCAAGGAATGGTTAGTACCATCTGACTTTGCTTCCTCGAACGGTACTGAACCTCTAACAGCGGACGAAGCGCGTTCGATGTTGCAAGGAGTCGGTTCAAGATTTGACTATCACGTTTGTAAAACACTCTGTGATCTTCGGTATGGTCGTGGTTTCAATGCCTCGCACGACTCCTGTGTCTAATCTAGCTACCCCAGCACTGAGGAGATCTTCGACATTATCATCGACTATCCGGATTCCACACCGGCACTCCAGGACCTGAAGGTGCGGTCTCCGCCAAGTGCTGCTTGGTTTTATCACTCAGTCCGACCACACACGCAGGAATGCTTAATCCGAGTGGACCAGCGAAGTTGCTTAGTCACGACATTGCGGAAAGCGTCAGTAGTTGCCAAATTCACTTCTACATATCATCTCACGAGGCTTTAGGAACAAGAAGCGACTCCTCCACCCCGGTGCAGACACGAAAGACATTATCACTCAATACGTGTCCATCATACGATGTCTACGCTTCGTCGACCCCCCTGGTGTTCTTCTCTACAAAGTTGCCGATCCTATACGCAAGTATCTGAGAGGCCGCCCAGACACGATTCGCTGTATTGTAGCGAGCCTCGTAGGAGACGGCGAGAGTGGCGACTCGCTCGTCGACGAGAACGAACCTATCCAACCCCTGCAACAACGGCAGGCTGACGACTTCACGGATCCCAACTGGGAGCCAGAACCGATCGACGCGGGTCCCGGTGCGCGCCCTCTACTCAGTAAGCATGCAACGTACTGACTGTGGAGAACAGACTTCCGAGCAAACAAGCCCACCGATGTAATCAGTACACTTGTCAGCATCTACGACTCGAAGGATCTGTTCGTCAAGGAGCTACAGGTGCTCCTTGCCCAGCGGCTGCTTGCAGTGACGGATGGCAACTACGAGCGAGAGGTACGCCGCAAGACACCTGCAGTTCTGGACGGTTTCTCATACTCCAGCGACAGCGGCGCAACATCGAAATTCTGAAGATCAGGTTCGGGGAGGCTGCTCTGCAAGTTTGTGAAGTCATGTTGCGTGACATGACTGACTCGCGCCGTGTCGACCAGTACGTTCAGTCGCAGAAATCCGTGCGTGCCCGCCCTTGATCCCCACCGGCCGCTCTAATTTATTGATTGACATTCACAGATGCCCCTGCACCCGACGATTGTGTCGCGACACTTTTGGCCGCCGCTGCAAGCGAGCAGTTTCAACATGTCTGGCCAGTTCAAAGAGTATGTTTCTCGCCTCCCCATCTTGTTATTGTGCTGAACAAACGTCAGGATACAAGAGATGTACGCAAAGGAGTTCCACACGTACAAGCCCGACAAGAAGCTTTATTGGCTCCCGCACCTCGGTACCGTCTCGCTCGAGATCGAGTTGCAGGATCGCACGGTCAACGCGGAGGTACCCCCGCTCGAAGCCGCCGTCATCGAGCTGTTCTCTGCCAAAGGTAATGAACCGCCTACTTCGGCATGCCCAGTGAAGACGTTGCTTATGCTGCTTCCCTAGATACCTGGACTGTCGCCGACCTCGCGACCGATCTCAAGGTCCCTCAAGCCGCCGCGTTAAAGGCCCTGACAACTTGGCTTGACCTCGGCGTGCTCAAGGAGGAAGACATGAACGTTTACAAGCTCCTTGAGGTGGCTGAAGAAGCGCCTGCCGGTTCCAAACCCGTCGCGCGTGCTGGTGAGTGACTCCGAATACGCTCGTCAGAGAAACGCTGACGTCAGCACACAGCAGCAGTGGAGGACGTGCCCCCCGTGCTCACAGTACAAGACCAGCAAGCGGAGCAAATGAAGGTGTACTGGAAGGTAGGCTGCCTTTTTGCCTTTTTGCGTTCTTTGTCGACGTCATTGGGACTGATCGGTTTTCTCCCACCAGTTCATCGAGGGTATGCTGACGAACTTGGGCTCCCTCGGTCTGGCCCGGATACAAACGATGCTCAAGTTTGCGAATGGGTACGATCGGACGATCGAGCAACTTGGCGAGTTCATGGAAGCGGCACGACGCGAAGGCCTGGTATCGGTGAAGGACGGGATGTGGAAGCTGAATCGTTGATTGTTGTCTGTTGTCTGTTGCAAGATACTCTATGAAGCCTGTACCATATCCCACTACTACTGCTCTATTGAACTGGAAGGAAAACTAAGTGTCGCTGTAGAAGATGCGAATGCTGTAGCTGTAGCGCACTAAACTATGTTAGAAAAAGCTAATTGGTCCCGAACCCGGGGAGTGCCTCCTGGCTGGATTGAACAACCGACCTCACCATTACGAGTGGCGCGCTCTACCACTGAGCTAAGAAGGCTTGATAGTCGAAGGTAATAGCAAATACACATAGCGCCCTAGATACAGGTACCTGCAGCAGTGATCAGCGGGTAATCTGTAAGGCCGTGGAGATCAGGAGCGCTCACTGCAAGAGTCTTCAAAATGGACGCCACCAGTCACGGTTTCTCGGCTCTCACGCTGCTTCCTCGAGCTCGAAGCTCCGAGTCGCACGTCCCTTCCATCGTGCCGCTGTCTCGCCGCCATCTTCGGGGAGAGCACCGAGCGACACCGGCATCCCCTCCGTGCTGCCCAGCCCCTGACCCTGACTTGGAATCCCCCCCTCTGCTCATCTCAAAGGTGTTGTAGCCCAAGCGTCTTGATATGGAAACGTGCTCTATGTCGTCCGCACATGGGCAACTTCGGGTGGTCTTTTGATCAAACTAGCCACCGCCAGCCAGTCATGTGGCGAACGTGTTTGCTGGCCTGCGCTGCGCTGCCGCCGCTATTACCTCCGTGCAGGCTCCATATAAGCTCGCCACCGGCGCCTTCCTATTCCCAGGCGGCCAGAATTCTCGATCGCCTTCCACCTGCCGTTCATTCTCACTGTCGGACACTTTCCGTATACCTTCTTTTGCTGCGGGTTCCCGCGGCCCAACCCTGACTCCACCATATAAGACGTGGAGGCAGGAGGGTCTCGCATCCCACCTCTCTCCGCACAGACAATGCCCTCGATATCTGCCATTCCCAGACCCACCCGTCCCCAGACTAAGGACACGGCGAGCAGCTCTGCTCAACCCAAGTCACGCACACTGATTCTCTGCTTCGACGGAACTGCGAACCAGTTCGACGGTGATGTGAGCTCACTAGCGAATTTCTCCCATCTCGCGTCTCTCACCGGTGGTTTTAGAATACTAACGTCGTCAAGTTTTACTCGCTCCTCAAGAAAGACATCGACGACGAGCAGCTGTGTTATTATCAGGTATGATATGCTTTCTGCCCGACCGCCGACGGCTGCGCAACGTTGTCCGGATCCGTGAGCCAGAAATAGTCCCTAGGGGCTCGGGCGCCGGAGCAAGTCACCTTGACTGCCTGTACCTGGGTTGTGGCACTTGGACAAGGTTCCTGTCATTACAACGAGCACTTCCACACTGGATGCCTTTTGCTTCCGGGGAGCCTCGCTAATGCCGGTGACCACAGCCTGGGATAGGAACCTACTTCAACCCCGGCGTCGTCTCACCCATCTTCCAATGGTGTGCCAAGATATTGGACGAGGCCTTCGCCTGGTCAGTACCTCGTCCCACCGCGCCGCATCCACTGACCTGTGCGTTCCAGGTATTTGGATGCCCACGTTCGCGGTGGCTATCAGTTTTTGATGCAGAACTATGTTGCGGGTGACAAGATCTGTATCTTTGGTAATCCCTCTCAATTTAGCTCGAGATGAAAGCCGCCATTTATTCGCCTTCCCGCAGGGTTCTCTCGGGGTGCATATACCGCGCGAGCGCTAGCGGGCATGCTTCATAAGGTTTGTATACGTGCAGGGCTGGTCAGAAGTGCGCCTTCCGCTTCTGACAACGGTCGGCTCTAGATCGGCCTCCTGCCCAAGGACAACCCGGAGCAAGTTCCGTTTGCATACAAACTTTTCAAGCAGACCGACAGCAACAGTGTCACCTTGGCGGCGGGCTTCAAACAGACTTTCTGCAGGGATGTCAAGATTGAGTTCGTGGGCGTTTGGTAAGCACCCTCCGCCGCGTCACCGACATCTCCGCCGGAGAAACGTTCCCTCAATTCATGGGACTCGGCCCACAGGGAAACCGTGTCGAGCGTGGGCGTGATCATGAACCGCACTCTGCCCTTCACAACCGCCAACACCACCATCCAGACGTTCAGACATGCACTGTCCCTCGATGAGGTGCGTCCGCAAACCTCCTCTTCGGCCGCCCCATTGAGTTCCCGGATATGACGTCACACCCGGTCTCTGACCGCGAACCGCCCACAGCACCGCGTCAAGTTCCAGCCTAACCTCTATCATTACACCTCCGCGCCCTCCGACATGGCCGTCCGCAGCGCGGGCGCGCGGAAGCGCGCCGAGGCCCAGGCCGCGTCCCGGGCCCGCGAGGGGAAGGCAAAGGCCGCGGGGGACGTCGCGAAGTCGCTCCCGCCTCCGGCCGCGGCGCGGCAGAAGTCCGTAGCGGCGCTCTTCCGCCGGCGCGCGGGGCGAGCGGAGGCGAAGGGCGAGGGCGCGGGCGCCGCGAAGCCCGCGCCGCTCGACCTGGAGGCGGCGGCGCGGGCCTTGGCGACGACGTCGACGGGGAGCGGAGAGGCGTCGTCCTCTTCGGACGAGTGCGGGTCGGACGACGAGATCGACGGCGGGACGGACGTGCTCGAGGTGTGGTTCGCGGGATGTCACAGCGGTGCGTTGCTTTTTCTCCGTGCCTAGACCGGCCGAACTGATATATCCATCCGTCCGCGCGGCCGGCAGACGTCGGTGGTGGCGCGGTGACGGACGACACGAAGGAGAGCCTCGCGGACATCACGCTCCGCTGGATGGTCCGCGAGGTCGCGCTCGCGCAGTGCGGCATCGCGTTCGACGAGGCCGCGCTCGCGCGCGCGAACATCCCCGACTCGGTCTTCCAGCTCCCGCCGCCCCCCGCGGGCGACGCGCCGGCGTCGGGCGCCGGGGACCCGCTCGACGAGGACCCGGATGCGCTGCAGCCGATCCACGACGAGCTGCAGATCGACAAGCTGTGGTGGCTGCTGGAGATCCTGCCGCTCACGCACGACGTCTGCACGGACGGAAAGTGGCAAACGAAGTGGTGGTACGTCCTATCCTTCTTCGTACCCATCGCTTGGGTAGAGGAGTGCTGACGGGGTGGGAGCAGGATACACCTCGGACGTGGGAGGCAGCTCCCCGACGCGCCGAAGTTCCATGTTTCCGTCCGAGAGCGCTTACAGGACGCCAACCTGAAGTATACCCCGAAGGCCACATGGGCCGCCGGGACGGAGACGTGGGCTGAGTGAAGGGCACCTATCCGGTTGGCTCGTTCGATGGCTTTTGTGGTGTTCTAGTGCTCAATCTCTTGGATCTTCTACTCGTATCTGCCCTGTTTGTAATGCCTCAAGTGACGCCCCCTCACGGCCCTTCATGATTGGATACCCCCTACTTTCCGCTGAATAGCTATTGTGATTGTTGGTCTGGTTAGAACCGTCAAGGGCAACGAGTGTTTGACACTCCGGTCTGTATTGATGCCCATATATGGAGGTACCCTATTCCCTGTTTTGCTACAACAGGAGCCCATATACAACGATGTCATAGGCCTCAACTATGTCAGCAACTGTCTATTACCGATGACAGTCTGAGCTACTGCATCGGGGTTACTATACGGAGGGGGATGGTTACCGCTGGAGGCCTGTGTACATTATGGATGGCGGGGAGGTATACTGTTCATAGTGTAACAGAGGAGCGTAAGCCCACGAATGGACTGGGAGTTCCTTATCAATGAAATGAATCGAGCTGGCTTATTCCGGAATAATTATTGGACTCGCTCTAACATTGACTGCTGTCACTGTTCAGATCCATTCATTCGCATTGTTGGGATATACAACTACCTCACATAGCACCTCTCGATCATGCAGTTTCCTGAGGATGAACGATCAGCTTCTGTCCGCTGACCTTCAGCTCCGCGAACATCTTCAGCCCATCAGGGATTCCCGCCAGTCCGTTAGGAAGTACTTGGATGCGATTCGGCTTTGCGCTCACTGTTAGCACGTTGTACCTCCTGACTAGCACGAATACGTACCATGATCGTCCCGTCCGCGAGCCAGCCGGTCAGTCTCTTGTAGATCTCCACGCCAAGGTCATGGTTTCCAGGTATCTGCAAGCTCGCAAAAGGGCGCGCGACACGCTTTCCGTCGTCTGGCTTGATCAGGTCCTCGATCGGCTTGGTCAAGTGGGGCTTGACAGATACGAAGCCGCCGCCCTGCCCGAGTGCCATGTACCCAAGACGCTGGGTCTCCGCATCACCGATTGCGTCGTACACAAGCGCAACAGGGACACCCGCTGCCAGGGTTTCGATCTCCGCAAGGAGGGTCTCCGCGGGCAGAGAGCGGTCGAGGACGTGTGTTGCACCAAGTGTCTTGAGATATTCGGTGTGCTTGAGCGAGGAGGTCGCGATTATCGGGGAGAAGCCACTAAAGCGAGCAATCTGAATGGCTACAGTTCAACGGTACAAGCCGTGTGAGCGTATGCCACAGGACGCAAGATGATGCACTAGCGTACCATACTGCCCAACTGAACCCGAGCCCCCGACGATGACAGCGGGTTTGCCCGCGAATTTGGTGGCACCTCCCTCTTCCCAAGGCGCTGGGAAGTCGAGCGAGCTGGCCTGAGCGTGATGGCTCCACAGCCCACAGACGACTGTGGCGAGCCCGAGAGGGACAGACGCAGCTTGATCAAATGTAATGTTGTCTGGGATCTGGACGGGCATGCAGCATTTCCGAGTTAGTGGCTGCTCAAGTGGTTGATCGAATAAGAGAGCATCACCTTGGCCACATTCTCCACGCATACTAGGCAGTATTCTTGGAATGTAGCATAGATTGCCTCGAACAGCCCCGGAAAGAGGCTATGGCGTGTCAAGGTAAGCTTCAACCGTGAGGGCCTCAATCAAGATTAGAAGAGCTTACACTTTATCGCCCTTCGCGAGATGCGTTACTTCCGCGCCGACCTCCTCAATGATGCCAGACCCATCGAGACCCCCAAGGAATGGATATGTGACGAACGGAGCGCCATACGTTTGAATCATACAGTCGACGGGATTGAGAGCTACGGATACGAGTTTGATGAGAACCTCTTTGGGGCCGGGCGACTTGACAGGCCAGTCGGTCCGGAGCTCCCAGGGTGCGCGCTCGCTCTTGACAACGAGTGCTTTCTGTGTTGTAGGCGCCATTGGATGTGTGGTAGCGAGAAGGGGATTGTGCTAGGGATATCAGTTATGCAGGTCTGGGGGAAGGTCAGGCACTTTTATACGCCGCAATGTGACGGACGCACAGTGATGCACAGGTCTCTGGCACGAAGCACTGAAGAGATGAGGGTCTGAGTCGCCGGTCTAAGGTCCCTTCGTAGGCTGTTGACATCGCCGCGGACTCTAATGTGGAGACCCACGGAGAGCCCGTAAAGCCGGGGCGACATCAGTTATTCGCACCGGGCGTGCGTGACCGCGCGTCGAGTTCTGCAGCGCGCATACCGGTCCTGAAGCTTAGGGGCGTTCCCGGAGCTGGTGGTGGATCTACACGGTGGATGCCTACATTGCCAGCGTCTCCTGATCCACATCGACTCCCGAAGAACAATCTTGTTACGCGGCTTACTCCTAGGCTAGTTCCGTCGCAAAGTCCGATGCGGTGAGATGCTATACACACATGTCAAACAAGACGTCAGAAGTAAGAGCATGAAACACAGCCCCTACAACTAGGGAGCCCTCGCGGAGAAGGGAGGTACTCACATCAGTCTCTCCAGCCATTAGGCCAACTCATACCGTCTCTTGAGCTTGATACTACCCTTGCCAGCGGTACTTCCATCGTTGCTTTCGTCAATACGTCATTAATGCGAGATGTCTGAGTATCGTCCGGCACAAGGTGAGAGACGGCAAGACTATTGAAGGAAACCCTCGGGGTCTCATTGACACGAATGCACACGGAAGAAGGTTGAGGTGAGATGCTGATTTGGTACGCGATCGCAATGCCGTGGGGAGAAAATGACTGCATAGCCATTGTGAGATGTGGAGAGACGATAGTCCGTCATGGACGTCAATGGGGAAGTGAGAGGCTCTCTGCCCTTCGTTGTATTTATGCTAGGCGCTCGGAATCAATTCTCGTTGCCAAATTGAATTACTAGTCAAGCATGGTACATTATTGACAGAACATTCACTAAAAATCATGAGCGAGACCCATATATTCTGGCCTATGGCATGCATGTCACTGAATGCACGGAGGAAGACAATTAGTTAGCGGCAACTCAGTACTCATCAAGACTTGGTGAACATGGTCTACTGACTCTACTCTGGCCCCAATAATAAGACGCTCAAACGTTCGGGCCGCCGTACCCGTGTGGAGGAGGACCGGAGCTCCGCGGCCGTCGGTTAGACAGTGGACCTGGTCACTGGTCACCGAGGCTGCCGTCGCAGCCGGGTGTGGGGTCAACGCGACCGCCAGGGCTTCTTCTACCCTCACTCCGCGCATGTTCATCCCCCTCTTGCTTGATTAGCGACTATGGCCTCTGCTCTGTTGGCTCGTAGCACACTCCCTCGTTTTGCTTCAGCATCCCAACAGCGCGTCCTCCGAAGTGTCCGGTATCTCAATGCCGACCATGGACCAACTCTGCAAGGAATCGCACCACCCTTGCGGGGCATCAAGGTTCTGGACCTTACCCGGGTCCTCGCGGGGCCGACGGCCACGATGCTGCTCGCGGATTTGGGAGCGGACGTCGTGAAGGTGGAGGAGGTCTCAAGAGGTGACGATACGAGTGAGCCCACCGCATCGAATCACTAAACCCCGTCCACAGTGCGCAAGACTGACGTGTCTTGTGAGGATCATGGAACCCACCCGCTGCGCCTCTCCTGCCTGATGCTCCCGAGGAGGCAGCGCACCTCCCTCCGGAGTCGGCGTACTTCCTCGCCGTGAACCGCAACAAGCGCTCCATAACGGTCAACTTCAAGCAGCCGGAGGGGCTCGCGATCGTTCACAAGCTCGTGGAGCAATCAGATGTATTGGTCGAGAACTTTGTCTCCGGGAAGCTCGCAGAAATGGGGCTCGGGTGGGAAGACTGTCAACGAATCAACCCCAGGCTGATTTATGCCAGCATAACCGGTGAGTGCATTGCTTGTGTCCTGAACCTAAAGCCGACATTGAGGCGTCCCACGCATGCGTTATCAGGATACGGTCAAACTGGGCCATACAGAAAGGCCGCTGGTTACGATGTGATTGTTGAAGCGGAAGCTGGTCTTATGCACATGTGGGTGTCCATTCTCTCCGGCGGTAGCGAGAAGCTGAGGCAACATAGCACTGGGGAGCCAGACGGTCCCCCTTGCAAGGTCGGTGTAGCCGCGACAGACATCGCAACGGGCCTGTATGCGCATGGTGCCATCATGGCTGGTTTGTTGTCGAGGGCGAAGACAGGAAAAGGGGTTTGGATAGACTGTAACCTGTTTGAGTCCCAGGTAAGTGCCTGTACCTTTATATCTCCAAACTGCGCTCAAACAAGTGTTCGATGGTAGCTCGCGGGGCTTGCAAACATTGCCTCTAATTACCTGATTGCCGGCCAAGAGGGCGGCAGACACGGCACCTCGCACCCGTCTATTGTTCCCTACCAGGTATTCCCTTGCAAGGACGGCTTCATAATGATCGGGGCTGGAAACGACAAACAGGTTCGCTATGACGTCTTCAAACATGTTAGATTATCATGCTGATAGACAGATTGCTCTCAGTTCAAGCTCTTCGCAGAGACTATTTTAGCGCGCCCCGACTTACCCACGGACCCCAAATTCTCCACGAACAAGGCCCGAGTAGCTAACAGACAGGAGCTAATTTCGTTGATCAACGAGACACTACAAAGGGAGAACCGTGACCATTGGCTGGAAAAGCTCACCGGCTTAGGGTAGGCGCCATCCTGTCTTTGTCACTGGCTCCGCAGCTGATTTTGGGTCACAGTGTACCTTTCGGTCCCATTAACAATATACGGCAGACGTTCGCCCACCCACAGGTAGCTGCGCGACAGATGGTGACCGAGGTGGAGGTATGTCCGGAAATGTCCGCGCCACAACGGTTTGAGGCTCACCAACTCCCACAGCATCCTCGAGCGGGCACAGTCAAACTCGTCTCACCGGCAGTCACCTATAATGGAAAGCGGATGCCTATCACGAAGCCGCCACCCTATCTGTCGCAACATACTACCGAGGTAACACCTAGATACTCTCTGCGCCACTCCCACTGACTTATCTCCTTTAGGTCCTCGCTGAACTAGGATATAGCGGCGAGGCGATAGCAGAGCTTAGAGAGAAGCGTATCATCTAGGGCAATACAGAGTGTCCCACGATCATGTTACACTTGAGCTCCTTCCATGATAATGTCCTATACATGATTAAATCACCGCTGCTGTGCAGGCTGTACCCTGATCATTACATCCGTGAGTAGAACACTAACCTTTGTGGCGCTCACCGGAGGGGTAGCGGGCCGGGTCAACGCTCATTCCCGTTTTATCTACGCTGAGGTGTCAGGTGTGTGCTATCTAGCAAGAGCTGGCTTCTCCTCTCACCCCACTGCCTGGCTCTTCTCACAGTTCCTGGGTTTGATCTGAGACGCTACCGCCCGAGTTCGTTCTATTGCGTGCGGTCTGCAGGGCCAAGGTTTGTGGCTCTTCAAACGCGTCGTTGGTCGTACTGTATCCGTTTTCTGTACAGCCCACTCGCCTTCCGCGTCTTCCGCGACTCAGGCCGCTGCCCATCGACGTCAGCGCAGACAGGATGACTCCGCTGTTCGCTTCTCATATCCTCATCCCGTCCCCCTGTTCATCATCACCTTGCGAAGCACCCCCCACCGAGAACATCAAAGATGGCTCATTCATCGCTGGGTTCCTTGTATCGGCGGAGCAGCGCCCGCCAGCCATCCCTCGCCGACAACTGGATACCGACAACTTTATCTAGCGTGGCCGACCCGCTCGATATCGAGCCCCCTTTCTCCCCACCACCGACGCACTGCGCGCACCTGTGCCCTCTCCTCTCCACCTCACCTCGCCAATGCGCCATCCGTTCGCCGCGGTGCAAAGCCCACGGCCGGCCTCGGTCATCTCCATCCTCTCGCGGCCGTCGACGCCCGACCGCGCAGGGCCGTCCCAGCCCGCCAAGCGGCGCCCATTCGATCCCGCGCCGCCGCCGGTGCCCCCTCTCCCGTCCATCCTGCCGATCAGCGACCTCGCTCCGAACCGAACAATATACGCCCCACAGGCACCGGCGAAGGGCGCGAACGTCGCGGGGCACTACGTCAAGCACTCGAGCAAGCTGACGCTGCTGCTGAGCGGGCAGCGCGAGGGGGCGTCCGTGCCGCTCTACTCGAACGGGGATACGATTGAAGGGATCTTGGCTATCGCACGGCCATCAGGGGTGCTCGCGCTCGACGTGAAGGTGTGTTCTTCTGTCTGTTGATTGCGAGGACGCGGCGTCCTGAACGAGGCGATCCGACGTCCGCGTGCCACTCGTACGCCGACGACTCAACAGGTCGAGGGCACTATCCAAATCGAAGAGGTCGCTGGGGCGGGGTCAACTACAATCCGGGTCCTCGACGAGAGGATATACGCGTGGGATGCAGCGCGGAACGGTTCGTTCCCAACCAAGGCGACCTTCCGTTACATGCTGCCAGACGCGTACCTCGATCCGGAGGTGGGCAGCTATTACCCACTCCCGCCGACGTACGCGGAGATGCTTCATGGTATGCCGGGATTCTCGGTGCGGGTCGCGTACGCGATCGTCGTGAACTTGACGCTGCTGAGGGGGGCGTCCACGCTGTGGAGGGGAGTCAGCACGTACGTTACTTGGGTTCATCTAGCCGAGGAGCGTGTGCTGAGGACAGGCTGGCGCGCCCGCAGCATGAGAGTGCCGTTCCGGTACTCTACTCGGACGCGGCCATTACGCATAGGGCCCTTCCCACGGAGCTCGAGCTGGAAATCAGAGGAACGTCCGAAGACCGTGTTCAGGTTCCATATGCGTGCCGTGAACGAGGACGTGCCGCCCATCAAGGTACAGGTGAGCGCATAACGTAGCCTCCCCGTCTCCGCAGCCCGGGGGTCTGACCGCGCTGCAGCTGTACCTGCCGTCATCGCAAATATGCCCGTACCAGGAGCCCATCCCGTTCTGCGTCACGCTCAGCGCCGAGTCCGAGTTCGCGCTCGAGCCCTTCGCCGACTACCGCCCCCTCCCCGCGTCCTTCCTCCCGCTCGCACCGACGCCGCCCGCGTACTACGCGACCGCGCCCTGCGAGTCCGTGCAGACGCAGCTCTCCGCGCGCCGCGCCGCCGCGCGGTGCCCGCTCCGCATACGCGTGCAGCGCACGACGATCGTCGACGCGCGCCGCGCGGCGTTCTCGCTCGGCTCCACCTCCAGCTTCAGCTCCAGGGCGCGCGCGGGCTCCGGCGCGAGTCTGCCCCCGGTCACCGGCGGGGGTGGGCCTCTGCAGCTCGGCCCCGCGATGAGCGCCGTGAGCGCGCACCTCCGCGGGCGCGCGAGCGTAGGCCGCGCGGTGCTCGGCGGGCTCGTCGGCGTTGGGCGGAGCCGGAGCCGGAGCCGCGGCGCGTCCGCTTCCGCCTCCGCACCTACGAGCGCGACGACGACGATGTCGAGCTACGAGAGCTCGCTCGGGGGCGCGGGGTCGGAGGAGAAGCTGGGCGCGGGGCCGGGGAGCTACATGTACAGCTCGCAGGCTATCGGGCAGGGCGTCGTGCACAGCGCGAGCCGGCGGGAGCCGTTCGCGCGCGAGCTCGTGTGGTCCGGCGCGATCGTGCTGCCCGCGCCGCCGAGGGGCGCGGAGGGCCCCGTCAGCGGGGCGTTCGAGGCGAGCGGGGTGAAGGTCGTGGTGAGTGGCTGTTCCCGCATCTTGCTGCCCCAGTTCCTTCAACAGCGTTCGACTGTTGGGGGGTGTGAGGGGATCTCGGGGTGGAAAGATGTGCTGACGGCTGTGGGCGCAGGACAGTATTTTGCTGCAGATCGACCCGCCGCCGGGATACCGGCCGCAGTACGTGCCGTTGGACGAGGCCATCCCGGTGCGGCTGACGTCGGACTCGGTGAAGTCGAGGAATTCGAAGGCTGTCCCCGTGTCGAGCGTGGGCTGAGCGGGAGTGGGTGTGGTCGAAGTGTGCGACGCCTGGGAAGCCCGGGTCTGGAGCTTGTCATGCGCGCCATTCAATTTGGTTTGGGTTTAGCCTCGGTGGACGCTCGTTTGGTTCTCCCTCGGCACGTCCGGGCGCCTGCTCTGCGGGCTGCCTGCGACTCCCTATGACGACGAGAATTTCGGAAGGGGTGTTTGGAGTATACTTATCAGCATTGCGGAGAAGGAATGTAATATTTAGCCACCATTCTGTGCGATATGTGACTCGGGCGTTGAGTAAAGCGGGCTGAGTGTGCGCAGCAAGGGTGGGAAGGTCCTGCTATTTCGGGGGCGGCATGGGTATCTCGCCCAGCGCCGCCACTGGGGGCCTCCACATGTCCCTCCGGTCCTCCACATGCTCCCTCTGTTCTCCTGATGCGAACTCCCCACCGTCCGCCGTTCTCGCCCGCCCACGCACGCGGCGTCCGCCCTTCGCGGGCAATGGAAGGGCCTCTGCGCGCGGAGCAACGTTCGTTCGCGGCGAAACCATCTGCTCCATCGCTGCACGCAGACGACCGCCAGTGCCCGAGTTCGCCCCGGTATAGCACAAACATAGCGGCAGCGCGTCGCTGACCGGCCGGGCGCGCGGGCGCAGACAGGCAAGACTGAGACCCGGGAGGGCTGGGGGCGCGAATGGAAGACGGCGGCGCGGCCGCAACGGGACGACGTGGACCAGGTGGGCTGTCAGCGGAGACGCCGGGGGCCGCGAGCACGCAGCAGCGGAGGACGCGCGGGGGCACGCCACACCGAGGGTGAGATACGAGCGTTCAAACATATCGCATCAGGTCCCGCGCATCCCCACACACCCACCTAGGGCCAGCATCCGGTGCACGGCGCCATATGCTTGCTTGGCTACCCTTAGTCACCGCGCCGTCTCTACTGTGCTCCCGCTCCCCTCCGCCCTCCTCTCCCATCGCTCGCCTCCCACCGCGCTCCTTACGCTCGACCTCCCAGGTCGCCCGCTTTTCTCTTCGCCCGGTCCGCCGCGCTCACCGCCCCCAAGACCAAGCCCAAGCCCAAACTTTCAGCACACCACTAGCCGTGCACGACCGCTTCGGCTCCGGACACCCGACCTCCGACAGCCGACTCCCGAGCCCCCCACACCGCCCAAGAGGCCGCAACAGCACCAGCAGCAACAGCAGCAACCGCCGCAGCCCGAGCCCGAGCCCAAGCCCAAGTCATGTCGACGACGAGCCTGCCGAGCTACGTCCCGCCGCCGCCGTCGTTCTCCCGCACGCCGTCGTACACGGCGGAGCCGCAGGCGTACGAGCGGCGGCTCGCGCTGAACCGCCCCGCGGCGCGGCCGTCGGGCGACTTTGTGAAGCAGGCGCGCGGCGCGAGCCTCCGCCTCTTCGCGCAGGAGGACAACGTGAGCCTGCCCGTGTACGGGTGCGGCGCCGCCGTCGAGGGCGAGGTCGCGCTCGCCAAGACCGAGGGCGTGACCGCCGTGGACGTCAAGGTGCGTGCTCGTTTGTTTTTGTGTGCGCTCGTGCGGGTGACCGCGAGGGTGCGCGCGGGTTGGGGGGCCAGAGGGGCTGATGGTTTTTTTGTTTTTTTTTTTTGCTGCGTCTCCGTGCGCGGTGCGGGGGACGTGCAGATCGAGGGGAGCCTGTGCCTGCGCGAGGTTGGGGAGGGCGGGACGACGACACACAAGCTGTGCCTCACGACGGTGACGCTGTGGAACAAGGAGACGGACACGCAGCCGTGCCCGCCGACGCTCAAATTTAGCCTCACGCTTCCTACCACGTTCTCGGACGAGAAGGACACATACGTGAGTGCGGACCGTGCCGATTTGTCACGCGTAAACTGAGCTCCGTGGGTGGTGTACACAGCCGCTTCCGCCGACCTTCGATGTACACCTGTCGGGTGTACCTGGATTCAATGCTACGATTGAGTATCGAGTGAGCTCCATCATAACGAAGAACAAGGCGACGAGCCTTCTGCGTCTCGGGGGCGGGTAAGCTGTTCATACCCCTCGCATAGATCTCGCGAAGTTGACGGTCTGCTCCAGGAATGTGTCCACCCCCTTCATCTACTATCCCCGTTCGCGACCGGCCGTCCCGTTACCTCCGGCGATGCGGCAGTCGTTTGAAACGTTCAGGTTCATCGAGACGGAGGACTGGCGCTGCTCAGAGGCGACGATGAAGGCGCGCATATCGGGCGGGAAGGACATCCTCTGTCAGGTGAGTGCGCACACCACAGTTATAACATACCGACCCCTGACGGGAGCGCGCGCGCGCGCGGTGGCAGCTGTACATACCCGCGTCACGGGTGTTCAGCATCACCCAGCCGATCCCGTTCCACATCACGTTCAACTCGTCGGCGTTCTCGCTCGCGGCGTTCATGCCGTACGGACCGACCGCGTCCATCCTGGCGCCGAACAAGCAGTTCACGCGCATCCGCGTCCTGCGGCAGTCCATCGTGGACGTCCGGTACGACACATGCGCGCGCGCGTTTGTACGGCGCCCTCCTTTACGAGAGCTGACCCCCGATTTGTAGTAATGCGCTCATTCTGGGCACGAAGACGGACATCTGGCGGGTGGACACGATAGGAGAGGGAGAGTTCAAACACTCGGTGCGCACTCGTGCCCTCAATCTCTCTTGGCGCGCAGACGTAATTGAACCTTTTACTTGCCGTAACTAGGGCGATGGGCCCGACTGGCTCTGCTTCAACGGCGAGATCCGGCTGGACGAGGAGGTCAAGGTCGGCGGGTTCAAGGCCGGCGGGCTGAGCGTCAAGGTACGCTAGGCCCTTTAGCAGAGAGGCTATCCTCTCCTTCTCGCGCGCGGAAGGCTGATCTCGTGCCCCCCCCCTTCCCCCTCCCGTCTCCACCTGCAGGACTTTATTGAGCTGACGATGATCCCGCCGGACCCGGCGAAGGCGCCGTTCCGCGAGATGCGGCTCGTGGTGCCGGTGCGGCTGACGACGGACCCGTACTCGGCCGACGGGTCGATGCAGGGGGCGGTGGTGGACGAGTTTTCGACGCCGTCGACGCCGCACTCGGCGGAGGCGCCGCACGCCATGTAGAGCGTGTGCGCGTCCGCCGGGCGCGAGGTGGCGCGCGGGGTCGGGCGGGCGAGACTCGAGAGGGCGCGCCGCGCGGCCCCGCCGAACGAAGATCGTGACCAATGTTGTAGCATACGAGGGAACATCAGACTCTGGAATGGACACGGACAAATGGAACCGCACGTATACCCACGCCAACCAGCGGGCTGTTCACGACGGGTGTATCGGGATGAACGGTGCGTGTGTGGTGTTTTTCTGGATCTCCGGATGTGCACCTTGGCAGGTGCTGTGTCGGACGGACGGGCCTGAGCGACGCAGGTGCCGCGGCGTGCACGCTAGCTGCTGGTTATGGTCAGAATAGAGCGGTCGGGGGTACGGATCGAACAACGGTGGCCTGGGCCTGGGCCGCGCTACAGGCATTTTTGAGGCGTGAGGGCGGTGGCTGTACGGGCCTGTAAGTCTCTTTCCGTCGCTCTTGCACTGGAGCGGGCGCGCTGACACTCCGCCGCGAATATGCACAGACGCCTCTGCGAGACAGACAGGACACGGTGCCTGTGGGAGGGGGGTGGGGGGTGGGGCGACGAAAATTTCGACCTTCGCCCCCCTATCTCTTTCTCTTCTGGACCCGCGTGGCGTGGCTACAGATCGTCAGCATGATGGAATGTTGGAGAGCGCAGCTGCGGTGCTATTTCCCTCTCCTCCCAGGCCGCGCCTGCAGCGACCGACGGAGGCCTTCTGGCGCAAACACAGTCGTCACGGGCCAGGCACGGGGGAGCGGCCACGTGGGGTGGGCGCCGGGGAAGGGGGGGCGACGGACTCCGCCCGCGGGGCCGCGCGCGGACGGGCGACGGGGTGCAGTCTCGAGGCTCGCGTGCGGAGTGGGGAGATGGGCGCCTGGGCTGGAAGGGTGAAGAGGGGGGGGGAGGCCGCGGGACCTGTTCGGATCGCGGGGTGGGCGGAAGCGGGGTATGCCACATTTTGGGCGCACTGGGCGGGGGAGGGGGCGTGACCGTGTGTGCGCGCGGGACGACAGAAAATGGGGAGCGGCGCGGTGCTCATGTGGCCGTCCGTCTGCCCGCGCGAGCGTTGGAGAAGGCGAAGGCGATGGCGATGGCGATTCGGAAGGAGGGGTGCCAGCTGCGATGCATGTCCCTTGGCCCTTGGCCCTTGCACGTCACCCGGCTCCGCTGGAATTCGACGCTGCGCGGCGCGCGACAAGACTCCGGCCGCGCCCCCTTCCCCCGCGCCGTCCTCTCGACCCGCACCGGGGTGATGTGCGCCGCCGCTCTCTGACAGAAGCTCGTTTAATGGACTGCGTCCGTTCCCGGCCTTCGCTCCCAGGTATATAACCCTCTCCGCACGCGCCCCCAGAATTCACCTTCCCTCCCCCTCCAGCCCCCCCTTCTTTCCGACCCCACCTCTCTTCCCCTACTTCTACATTCCTTTCCAACACTAGCTCAGCCCCCGCCCGCACTACTACGCCTCTTGGACGACATCTCCCCGGTTCGAAATGCGTCTCCGCGCCACGATTGTCGCCTCCGTGGCCGCATTTGGCGCACCTGCTTTTGCACAGCAGATATACGACATCGTGCGTACCCGTCGCCTTCGTAAAAGCTGCTCCTGCGCTTACCGAGCCTCGCTACCCGCGCCCCGTCCGCCGCCGTCCCCGGCACCCCCGACAGTGGTCGACAACATGGGACCGCGCCGATCTGTTCACCTACACGAACCTCTCCCCGAACCCGATCAACTTCAAATCCCCAGGTGCCATCGGCCAGGCCGACATCGTCATCACCGACAACTCCACCTACCAGTCCGTATGGGGGTTCGGTGCCTCGCTCAGTGCGTACCCGGCATTAACGGTTGCTATGCCCTCCCGACTTCTCCGCGCCGCGCCGCTGCCCCTCCGTGCTCCGCGCGCGCGCGGACGGGCTGGCTGGCGGCTGCAGTGCGTCATGGCGGGAAGCCTCCGGACTGAATGCTGATTCCTGCTGCGCATTCCCCCTTCTCCAGCCGACTCTTCCGCCCTCATCCTCAACAACCTGAAGGTGCGTTTTCGCGCCCCGACGCGCCCGCGCCCGGCGTCATGTGCCCGCGGGTCGCGGGGAAGGGTCACGGTCCCATGCCGATGACGACTGCGCGCGCACACACACAGACGACGGATGCGGCGAGCTACTGGGACCTGCTCAACTACCTCTTTGACCGTGAGCACCCCGTTTCGCTTCCCCTCGCGGCGCGTGGTTCTTCGATCGCTGACGGCCTCGCCTTCTCGCTTCGCCGCGCGCGGCTCCGCACGCACCCCCCCACAGCTGCCGACGGCGCCAACTCCGCGGGCCTCTCGTACCTGCGCATACCCCTGGGCGCGTCCGACTTCTCGGCGAACCGTGAGTGTGCTTTTTGCGGCGCGCGTGCGCCCACGGTCGTCCGCGCGCACGCGTCATATGTCGCTCCCCCGGGCGCGCGCTCACGCGGTGCTCGCTGTCGCGAACGGCAGTATACAGCTTCGATGACGTCAGTGGCGACACGGCCCTCACGAGCTTCAACATCAATAAGGCTCCGTCGTACCTGTTCTCGGTCCTTAACGACATTCGCAGCATCAACGACATTCTGCGTATCCACATACTCCCGTGGTCGCCTGTGAGTTTAAATGACATGTGAGCAATGATGCGACGCACCTGACGTCCTTTTGTTCGTAGCCAGGATGGATGAAGGATTCCGGGACGATGAACGGGGGCAACTTCCTGTCGCAGTACACGAGCGTTTGTGCGTCTGCTTTCGCTCGTTTGTTTGTTCTGGGGCGCTGAGCATGTGGTCAGATGCGAACTACCTGTTGAAGGTGCTTCAGGGGTTCAAGAGCAAGGGCGTCACGATATACGCTATCGGCATCCAGGCGCGTTCTATCTATGGATCGTCGCGCTTTCTATGTTTAACGCGGGGGGTCCTATTAACAGAACGAGCCGGAGAACTCTAACCCTACCTACCCGACGTGCAAGATCTCGGCCTTGCAGGAGGCCCAGATCGGTGTCGCGCTCCGCAACCTCATGAACAGCAACGGGTTCTCCAGCACGAAGATCGTTGGTTACGAACACAACTGGAACGACGCTGCCGGGTACCCCATCACGTTGGTCAGTACTCCTCTTGCGGTCCATGGATTGTCGGTGACTGAAACGAGGGACAGATGCAAGATGCGTCGAGCGCGTTCTCCGGGGTTGCGTTCCACTGCTACAGTGGCTCCGTCGACGAACAGGATGACTTCCACACTGCCTACCCTACCAAGGAGATCTACTTCACCGAGTGCTCAGGAACGCAGGGCAGCGACTGGTGGAGCGACATCAAGGTGCGTGTTGTTTAGCGTAAGACCATCCGTGAACCTCGAATACTGACCAGCTCGTTACAGTGGTACATGGACAACCTGTACGTGCCTCGGCGCGCCTCATCTTAACCTCGGCGCAGCTAACCATTTGACATGCTGCACAGCTTTATCGGCTCGATCCAACACAACTCGCACAGCGGCCTGATGTGGAACCTCGCGCTCGACCCGAACGGGAGCCCGAAGCTCCCGGGGACCAACAGCTGCGGGACGCCCTGCCGGCCAGTCGTGACCGTGAACAGCGACGGGAGCTGGAGCGTCAACCAGGAGTGTGCGTGCCCTCCCGTCATCGGCTTGGACTCGGCCCTCTCGCTGACCTCTGCCGCCTTGGCGCTTTTTGGTGATAGTCTACTCTATGGCGCAGGCGTCCAAGGCGATCCTCCCGCGCGACGTGGGCGGACCGTGGGGCAAGCGAATCGGGGTCAGCGTCGGCGGCACGCTCGGCTGGGGCCTCGTCGTCGGCGCGTACGTGACCGGGCGCGTCAGCTCGTCGGACTGGCTGCGCTACAGCCTCGTCGTCCTCAACTGGTGCGTCGCCCCCCTCCCTCATCCCCGTTATCTAGGCTGACTTCATGCCGTGCGCGCGCATGCAGGGACGACCACCCGAACGGGCCGTGGGACCCGACGCCGGTGCAAACGACGATCGAGTTCCGCGGGATGCAGGCGACGTACACGTTCCCCGTCGGCGTCACGACGCTCTGGTGGTACGCGCCGAACCAGGGGCACTCGCTCAAGGACGCGGACGCGGCGCGGGTGTCGTTTGGGAACGCGACCGTGGAGACCGTCGCGTTCGAGGACGCGCCCGCCGACGGCCCCGTGTTTGGAGAAGACGCGGGTGCGCAGCGGCCGTTCTTCCGCTTCGGCCGCGAGCGCGTGTAAAGAGCGCCGCGTGGAAGAAACATGGGACTAGGAGCACCATTCCCCCCCACACACACATCCAATTTCTCTATATCCTTCAAGCTTCAAGATGCGATTTCTTCTTCTCTTTGTCACGCCCACCCATCCCAACTCCCCCACGAACCTACTTTACACTAACTTCTGTTTTCTGTCCGGCCGCACGTTCACGACTTTTCACGACCGCACTCACGACGGACTGCTCGTTCAGCTCTAGTACACAGCCTCGTCCTCTCCCGTGACCGCAGCGCAGCTTGTGCGCTGCCGCTGCCGCTGCCGCCTGGTTTGACGACCTCGAGGCCATATGACGCATCGCCGGTGTTTAGGATGACGGTCTACCTGTATCACCGGGAATAGTCCCGCCCCGCGGGGCCCTGTAATTTCGTTGTCGGGGCGCGCGAGTACGATGCGCACAATAACATTATTATTTGAAGTGACTGAGGCTCTTGCTGTTGTTGACGGAGTGTCGTCAACCTACTGATTATCCCGTTGATAAGATTATGTCATCATCAGTAGCCCGTGGTTGAACGCAACGAGCGCCTTTCATTCAAAACCAGCAGTGCTCCTCCAAAGCTTCTGACTCGTTCTCTTCCCTTCTGACGTTGACGGTCGACCGTGACAGACGGATACGTTCGTTTTAACAACCAAGTATCCTCAACAATGCCTGCTCAAGTTCGCATGGGTCTTTTTACGGGTCTTCCGTCGGAGCAGCGCTTGAAGCTACACGGGCGGTGATCATGAGAGGTTCTGCTGTCAAGTGACTTCATTCACGTCTGATATCGTTTGATGCTGATGCGAATGCCGTTTCTCTGAAGTTTTGGCAGGCTCAAATCTGCAAGGTATCGCAGGGCGGCTTGAATGAGCTTTGTCAAAGCATCGGAACGCTGGATCGCAGCTCGGGTTCTCAGACCGGACCTTGAAGGCTTTAAATCAACTGTATCGCGTCCCCACTCGGGCTTTCGATACAGACTACTGACTCCTGCACTTCTTCAACAACTCCTACACCCCCTGCTCCTACTCCTTGCTCTTCTACCTCTCCTCATCTGTGATGGAGTCCACAGAAATGTCGAGGGACAGGATGTTGAAGACCGCACCGGATGGTAGACCTTTTATAGGACACATCATAAATCTGTTTTCGGTCCTCCTCTTTTCGTTACAGCTCACCACCAACGAGCGACACTCTCGTAGTTTTCCCGATTCCTTCACCACCAACGAGGCGGTGAGGCACCTGGGCTCGCTCAGGTTCTCGTTGACGAAGTGTTTCCCCGATCCGCAAGATCCATCCAGGTTCGTATACAGCACGTCTACGACGGCCTACTCTACGACCAAGGACATGGCCAAGGCCGTACTCCAGCAGTTCGCGGACAGTCGTTTCATCGAGGACCCCGAGAATCCAGGATCGCACTGCAAAATAAAGGACCGTGGGGTTTACACCGTGACCCCGAAGGGCCTGCATGTACTGGAGCGTTTCGGGAGAAAGAACGGTACTCACACTGACGACCTCGCCCACGCCTTCTCATCACGGCCTATATGCCGCAGGCTGCTCCATCTCAGTCGGCTGCCAGCTGACGATACGATCATCTTCTCCAACTCGGCCATCGCCGCCCTTTTCCTCCACTTCGTCGGCCCCAGGCCCAACTACCTTCCCAACTTCACCGAGACCACGGGCTCTTTCAGGAGGTACCGCGAGCAGTCGAAGGGAGTCCCGCTCTTGACTCTGCCGGAGAAGAAGACGGGGAAGACGATAGCGGCACATCAGCACTGCTTCGCAGCTGTCACGGCGATGACGTGGCTCTGCGAATTTATTGCCTTCACTGGACCAAAGGAGGCGGCAGAGTTGGCGGCGCACTTTGTTCGGTTCGGCCTCATCGGCCTCGTCTCCGACAAAGGGTGGACTCACGACAAGGCCGCGGTCCACACTGTTCATGGCTCCGCTGGCAAAGGCGCGGGCTGTACCATCGCGGTATGTCCATCAACTCTGGAGAGGGGCCCGTCTGGTGTTGATTATCTTTTACAGACGAAAGGGGAGTTCCGTTGCACGCCGAAGGCCATTTACCATGTCACCGATGAAGGCCGTCGACTAGCTCGTTGGGACGTACCATATTGCGCTCATCCGCCTCCGAATCACTCCTATGCCAACGCGGTGGACGCGGCGCGCTCGCCACAGGTTCGCAGTGCAGAGGCTTCCGTGGCTCACGACCCCGCTGGAAGCGTTTCCAAGATCCATCGCCGTGCCCCGACGACGGAGGCACCGAGTGACAGCTTCGGTGCGGAGGACATGAAGGGGACCAACGTCGAGCTCCTTAAATCCATCCTGGAGGAAGACCGGCTTCGGACGCTCTTTCGCGAGTTCTTGGAGTACCACCTCTGCGAAAGGAGCCTCGTGTACTACCTCGATGTCGAGCGCCTCAAGGAGGTATTCAGGGCGACCTCGAGCGTCGTCGCTGCCGGCTCGAACTCCCTCCCGCGGCCAGGGACCAAGTCTGAAGGTTCACTGACCATGGAGAAGCATTTCCGGGAACTTCATCAGAAGGTGTTCTCCATCTATCACACCTACCTAATCCCGTCCAGTCCAACCGAGTTGGGAGGTGCTTACCACGACCTTCGGAACGCAGTTGACGAGTATGTCAACAACATCCTAACTCAGAACTCGACCGATGGGGCCTTAAGCCAAATACAGCTGGAGAGTGCGATCAACGTAACCCAGCTACATGGAATTATCCAGCTGTATGAACGCGTCCAGACGCCAATCTTAGAAGACATAGCTAGGGATTGGATACCGAGTTTCACGCAGACCCCCAAGTTCCTCGCGTTGAAGGCAGAGCTCGCCGAAGAGGATGCCGGTTTTCTTACGCACTCCCCCATCCCTCTCTCTAAAGAGTCGACCTCATCCGCACCGGGGACTGATGAGAAGGGGGACATTGGATTATATATGACGATATATGGCGATCCTAGGATGCACAGGGTTCACCTGCGCGAGTTGCCAGTATCACAAGCAGCTGATATGTTGCCTCCTGACACGCAGTAGGAAATGTGGTGAACGTGAAGAAGCGCCTCACGTAGTCAAATAGGGTAGGTAGTAACTTATCAAACAACCTCGGTCATATTGCTGGAAGGGCCGGGCCTGCCCTAAACTCCGTTCAAGTCTGGAAGTTCAAGTCAAGTATACCGGCTAGTATGTAGTCCCACTCGAGCCTCTTCCTTCTGAATCCTCCACAACCCTGGTACTGTTCAACATAGAGACCTTTCAATCCGTGAAGATTCCTGTTCTTCGACATTATTCAAACGATAGCACGTGCGTCTGTCATGTCCACTCATAGTTCTGAAGATCGCAGTCGATGTAGCTCCCAGGCCGCCACGACCATGCTTCTTCGGCTTGACTAGCCCGGTCGTGCGGATATTAGTGGGTGCCCTGGCCTTTCACCTGTCAGCACCACATATTGTGTGTATACCTGACGTGGGTACAGCACGCAAAGTTTATAAGGTCAATGGTTCAGTGAGGTGTTGACACGATCTCCCCTTTCTGCGTCTGTCTCCGCCCTACTACCGCGAGGCGTGTTTTCGCTTGCTCGTATAGTCTCATTGGGGTAGTTTCGTCGCTCACATAGGCACCTGCACATAGTCTGCTTCCGAGACCACACCTTGAAGTCCATATAGTCTCGCCAAATGGAGACCGCTTCCCTCAAGGAGACAGAAGTGAAGTCACTCGCGGCGGGCGACAACTTGGCTGCTCACCCCTTGCTCGCCAATACGACGGGCCCTAGACTTGAACTCGGAAAACCCTGGGCCCGCCGAATGAGATTGGCATTCGTCGCTATGGGGTGGCTCTTGTTCAGCGTACTATTCATGCATGGCCTGGGATTGCTTCCGTTGGTTACTACAAGCACGGAGCAGCCACGCGCAGGCGGAGACCCTTCTTCGCCCTGGGGTTTTGATTGGTTTTCGGTGCGTTATCTTCAAGTGACAAATCGCTATACGCTCACCACGTTACACACAGCTCGAGCCGTCCACAGAGATCAATTGGGCGCCTTGCTTCGACGGGCACCTGTGCGCCCGACTCCTCCTGCCACTCGATTACACCAACGCCTCAGACACTCGCACGACCGCAATCGCGCTAAACCTCCTTCCCGGCTTTGCCCACGGCACACGCGCATTATCATACCGCGGTGCTGTGTTTATCAATCCAGGCGGGCCGGGAGAGTCCGGCACATTCTTCGCGTCGATGTGGGGCCCTTCGCTTGGCAAGATCGTTGGAGGGGAGTACGACATACTCGGGTTCGATCCGCGTGGCACGGGTGCGAGCACGCCTCTGCTTCGAGAGCGAGGCGGAGCGCGAGATCTGGGGGACGCAGGGCGAGCACAGGCTAGTCAGCACATCGGACGACACGCTTATGGTGTACAGAACGCGGGAACGACTTGTCGGGAAACGGTGCGAGGAGCGGATTGGTGGAGAGGGAGGCGTAGGGAGGTTCGCAGGCACGGCAAGCGTTGCGAGGGATTTAGTCGAGATTGCGAAGAAGCTGGGGCAGGAGAAGGTTCATTATTGGGGTTTCGTAAGTCATCTTTGTTATTTACGTTCGTACACTGACCTTTGATTGTCAGAGCTACGGGACGATACTGGGACAATATTTCGCATCTATGTTCCCGGACAAGGTCGGACTGTTCGTCCTTGACGGTGTAGTCGACGGGTACAAGTACCGCGACTCGTTGTGGAGCTCCCACCTCGTCCACACGGAGGAAGTCATAGACTCGCTCTTCACATTCTGTCACCAGGCGGGACCCATTCAATGCCCAATCTACGAGTCGACGCCTGCGCTCATCCGCGCGCGGTACTTCCGTACCCTCGATGCCATCAAGCTTTCACCCGTTCCCGTCATCCGCGCGAATCCTCCGATAGTGATAACCCACAAGGTGCTTACGATACAACTCGCCATGGCAGCCTTTGCTCCAGTCCAAGGCTTTAGGCTCGCTGCGACCACTATCCGAGCCCTGGAGAGGGGCGACCAATACGCGCTGTCACAGTATGTCGCGAATTGGCTCCAACCACAGGCCATATGCTTCTGCGATGCGGAAATCAAGCCCTGGATCGGACAGAATGAAGCGTTGTACGCCATAGGTTGCGGTGACAAGCCTGGGCCAGCAGAATTCGACATGGACGCGTTTACCAAGGCGTACGAAGGGCTCGTCATGGATTCCCCACACACGGGCGCACTGTGGGCCGGGTACCGCCTCAGATGCGCAGAGTGGCCCACGCGCGCGGCGTGGCGCTACACCGGACCTCTCGAGGCCGAGGGAGAAAACGCGACAGCGGTTCCTATGCTGATCGTGCAGCCGCGCTGGGACCCAGTGTGCCCGCTGCAGGACGTGCGCGCGGTGCGGGAGAGGTACGAGGGCGCGGCAATGCTTGTGCAGGAATCGTACGGGCATTGCTCCATCTCGGCGCCATCCGTGTGCACGGCGCGGCGAGTGCGAGCGTACTTTCAGGACGGAGAGCTCCCCGAGGAAGGCGCGGTGTGCGAGGCGGACGAAGTACCGTTTGTTGGGCGGGTGAGAGCGGACGCGATAGACACGGAGGAGGCAGAACTGGTGTGGGCGACGAGGAAGCTGGTGGAAGCTGTGCCGAGGTTCAATGGGATGCTATGAGGAATGCAGGAGCATGATGTTATGAATATACATATACCCTCTGGGAAGTCCTTCCCGATATCACCAAGGGGATTGTACCATCGTGGGCTCCATATAACCTTAGTTTTGAGCCCTCTCTTATGGGATACACCCCCAATCTGTAGTATCTCGCGTTTAGTCCAGGGGTTTCCTTGGGGCGTTCAGTGGGAAGCTAGCCCGACTATGTCTGACTTATGGTCGAGCACCAACGTGTCAAATCTTCAGCGCTTTAGCTTTGGGCGCCACGATGTGGCGCCGGCACCTCGCTCTTCTTCAGCTACGCTCATGTGTGCCTTTCCTGTCCATGATTCTTCCCTCAACCTGGCTCTCGTTTCAGCACGCGCATATGAGGGCCGTGCAGTCTACTAATTTAACGTCACTGATAAGTTGTATTTGGCATAGATCTTGAGTCACACAGTGGTAATATGGTGCCGCAGAACTCGCGAGTCATGGGGAGCTCACCTCGGCTCCGAATCTACTATGCTTATCATAGGACCGTGTGACTTAGTGAATTTGTTGATATGAGTAGGACTCCTGCTCCTCGCAACACACACGTCCCGCAAAAAACGGAGTTCGCACATGTTCATCTAGCGGCTCCTTGCTAAAGCTCCCTCACGCAGAAACAGGTGCTCGCGGATACACAAGGACGCCCTTGAAGCGCGTATCGATTTCTGGCATGGGGCCTTTGAACGCGAAAGTCGAGTCGGAGGAAGATGGGCACACCTCACGGACAAGTACAGCACGGGGAGAACCGGAGAGCAACAAGTGGACATTCCGAAAGGTCACTGCTGTCGTCGCCGCCTCACTGGTCTGTGGTAGGCTCGCCGCGCATGGGCTTGGGTGGTATGGGCTGCCCCGAAACGTGAAGCAGGCCCCTGGATCTCCTAGGGAGTTCGATTGGGACACAGTACGTTCAAACCGCTCATGTTTAGTAACGACCCTGCAATTGCCGCGAAGTGCTCACGATTCTTTCCAGATAAAACCACATACGGAGCTCAATTGGCACCCTTGCTACGAAGGGCAGGAATGTGCCCGCCTCCTCCTCCCGCTCGACTACACCAATACTTCGGACACACGCACAGTCGCCATCGCTCTGCACAGCATCCCCGCACCCACACGCGGCACGTCCGCTCACCGCGGCGCGGTCTTCTTCAACCCAGGGGGACCTGGGGAGCCTGGCACCCACCTCACGGTGTCTTCAGGCCGCGCACTTGGTGCCATCATCGGTGAGGGGTACGATGTGCTTGGGTTCGACCCTCGCGGGACGGGCGCGAGCATTCCGCGCGTGGATTGCTTCAAAAATCAAGCCGAGCGGGAGATTTGGGGTGTGCAAGGTGGGTATCTGCCCCTCAATGTGTCAGACGATACATTTGCAATGTACCGTGCGCGCGAGCGGCTGGTCGGGCAGAGGTGTGAGGAACAGGTTGGGGGTGAGGGCGGGATTACGAGGTTTGTGGGTACGCCGAGCGTCGCACGGGATATGTTGGAGATTGCGAAGAAGCTGGGTCAAGAGAAGATGAATTATTGGGGCTTCGTGAGTTTTTTCTAGCACTGCGATTCAGTGACCCTGGCGAGTCTCACTATGAACACGATCAGAGCTATGGGACAGTTCTCGGGCAATATTTTGCTGCGATGTTCCCGGACAAGGTCGGGCGGTTCATCATTGATGGTGTCTTCGACGCAAACACCTACCGCGATACTCTCTGGCCGTCCTACTTGGTCGACATGGAGGAGGTGATAAACTCCCTCTTCCAATTTTGCCACCAAGCTGGCCCGGAGAGGTGTCCCATTTACGAATCCACCCCCTCCCTCATCCGCGCACGGTATTTCCGCACGCTCGACGCGCTCAAGCTCTCACCTATTCCCATCTCCACCGCCAATCCACCGCTGGTTGT
The DNA here is from genome assembly GCA_900155495.1 of Porogramme epimiltina. Lineage (NCBI taxonomy): Eukaryota > Fungi > Basidiomycota > Agaricomycetes > Polyporales > Polyporaceae > Porogramme > Porogramme epimiltina. The sequence continues at coordinate 31,330 of FTLJ01000726.1, forward strand.
CACCCACTCTCTCCTTACTGCGCAGCTTGTTCTTGGGGCGTACACACCTCCTCGCTCTTTTCCAATCATCGCGTCCACGGTCCATGCGCTCGAGACGGACGACCAAGAAGCGCTTATAGAGCTCATATCCCTCACAGACTTGGTGCCTCCCTTAGCCCAATGCAACTGCAGCCAGCAGAGCCTACCGTGGTTCGCGCCTAACGAGGCGTTCTACGCAGTCGCATGCGGCGACAGCCTCTCCAGTGGCCACTTTGACCCGGACTTGTTCGCCAAGATATACGAGGATCTCGTCGCAGACTCCCCGCAAACAGGTGCGTTCGCGGCGGCTGCCACCCTCAAGTGCGCCGACTGGCCTACGCGCGCGACGTGGCGCTACACAGGCCCGCTGGAGGCCAGGGGCGAGAATGCGACGGCGAGCCCAATGCTAATCTTACAACCGCGATGGGACCCAGTGTGCCCCCTGCGTGACGCGCGTGCGGTGCTGGAAAGGTACGATGGCGCGGCAATCCTCGTGCAAGAATCGTACGGGCACTGCTCGCTCGCGGCGCCGTCGGTGTGCACAGCGCGACGGGTGCGAGCTTACTTCCAGGACGGGACGCTTCCCGAGGAAGGTGCAGTGTGCGATGTGGACGAGTTGCCTTTCGTCGGACGCATACCGAGGGAAGCGATGGATGCGAAAGAGGAGGAGCTGGTGTGGGCAACAAGGAAGTTGGTGGACGCCGTGCCAAGGTTTGGGATGTTGTGAGTTGCCATATGAAAACCTAGTATCCTCGTAATCATTATAATATTACATGTACTAGTAGCATTTACTTACCACCGCTCTGGGCGTCAATATCACACATTATTTGTGAAGTTTGCTGCTCTGTGAATTGGTTATACAAGTTACAGCCTCAGGCTCTCCCTTCCCTTTGAGACTTCGACGACACTTTTTGTGTCTGCCCTTTACATTCTCCACGCACCCCTCAATTTAACACTCCAACATGACAAGACAGCCATGCGAATGATGCCGCATCTGCCATTTCAACGCTAAGCTCGAGTTCGAGATCGCGGCCTGTGCCCTGGCACACCCCACGGTCAGGGTTCCGTCAAGCTCGCGAAGCTGTCAGTAGGGAGCCCCATGCTCCCCTCGACGCAACCTACCCTGCGCATATCTTCATGCACGTTCGTGCATGCCGTGAGCTGATTTAAATATAAACATCCCCGCCATCCCTCCACCCATTCGCACCCCCATCCCATTGGAACAGAACTCACTCACTCTTGCTAATATACATCCCTCAACACCTGGGTAGGACAACAGGTGCACCACAAGCCTAAAGGGTGCTCAAAACTTCCGTTATGGAATCTTTCGACACAAAAGTCAGAGTAGAGGAAGGCGAGGTCCTCTGGCGAACCGGTGCAATGTTGTCAAGTTCGGAGCGTAACGAAGGGACCTCTCGTAAGAAGATGGTGGCTGCCGCTGCGGTGTCGCTCGTATGTGGTTGGCTTGTCATGCGCAGCTTTGGATGGCATAGTTTCCATCTTCCTGGGAGCGTGAAGCAGCCCTGTGCCAGTGCGGCATCTTCCGATATGCCTTGGGACTTCGACTGGGACACGGTACGTTTACGTTCGGTTCATGCATTTCCCGCAAATTGCTCATGCAGGTCTATGTAGATCGAACCGTCTGCGGAACTTGAATGGTCACCCTGCCTTGAAGGGCAGGAATGCGCCCGCCTCCTCCTCCCGCTCGACTACACCAATACCTCAGACACACGCACGGTCGCCATTGCCCTGCACCGCATCCCCGCGCCCACACGCGGCACGTCCGCTCACCGCGGTGCGGTCTTCTTCAATCCAGGGGGGCCCGGGGGGTCCGGCACGTTCTTCACAATGGCAGCGGGACGTGCGTTTGGCACCGTTGTCGGAAAGGACTACGACGTGCTAGGGTTCGACCCCCGTGGGGTAGGAGCGAGCACTCCGCGCGTGGATTGTTTTGAAGATGAGGCTGAGCGAGAGATTTGGGGGGTGCAGGGCGGATATCGGTTCGTTAACGCGTCTGACGATACACTCTCAATGTACCGTGCGCGCGAGCGGCTGGTCGGGCGGAGGTGTGAGGAGCGGGCTGGGGGCAAGGATGGGATTATAAGCTTCGTAGGCACGCCAAGTGTTGCGCGGGATATGGCAGAGATTGCGAAGAAGTTGGGACAGGACAAGGTGCATTATTGGGGCTTCGTGAGTTTTTTTAGCTCTGCTTACTGGTGACATACACGTGTCTCACTGTGAACGTTTCCAGAGCTACGGGACGGTGCTCGGACAGTATTTCGCTGCCATGTTCCCGGACAAGGTCGGACGGTTCGTCATGGATGGCGTACTGGACGGGTACAACTACCGCGATGCTCTCTGGAATTCCAACCTGGTCGACATGGAGGAAGTAATCGATTCGATGTTCATCCTCTGTCACCTGGCCGCCGGCGAGCGATGCCCCATCTATGAACCCTCCCCTACCTTGGTCCGTGCCCGGTTCCTCCGCACACTCGACGCGCTCAAGCTCTCACCCGTCCCCGTTCACGCCGCTAATCCCCCATTCGTCATCACTCACACCCTACTTACCATGCAGCTCGTCTTAGCTGCGTATAGGCCCTTTGACGGTATCCGCTACGTCATGTCTACGGCCCGGGCGCTCGAGACGGACGACCAAGAAATGCTCGCGATGACCATGGGCGTGATCCCGCCCGCGGCACGATGCAACTGCGCCGCGCAACTACCCACCTGGGTCATGCCCAACGAAGCTTTCTATGCAATTGCGTGCGGAGACAACCCTGCTAGCGGCACGTTCGACCCGGAAGTATTCGTCAACGTGTACGAGAGGCTCGTCGCAGACTCGCCCCACGGTGGTCCATTCTGGTCCGGCTACCACCTGAAGTGCGCCGAGTGGCCCGGTCGCGCGGCGTGGCGCTTCACGGGGCCGCTCGAGGCCAAGGGCGCGAACGCGACCGCAACCCCGATGTTGATCGTACAGCCGCGGTGGGATCCGGTATGCCCACTGCGCGATGCGCGGGCGGTGACAGAGAGGTACGAGGGCGCGGTGCTCCTCGTTCAGGAGTCGTACGGACACTGCACAATCTCGGCGCCGTCGACATGCACGATGCGAGCAATACAAGCGTACTTCCAGAACGGGACGCTCCCCAAGGAAGGTGCGACGTGCGAGGAAAACGAGGGACCGTTTGTGGAGCAGGTGAAGGCGGAGGCGATGGACGCGGATGATGCGGAACTGGTGTGGGCGACAAGGAAGCTGGTGGATTTCGTGCCGAGATTTGGGATGCCGTGAGGGGTCTGCGAATGGGCCGTTGTAGTTATCACTAGTATACCGTCGATAGCACTTACAGCTTGTTGCAAGTCGATAGACTACGATCAAAAACGTTCGTCTAGAAATATTCAAGGTCCGCCAGCGTTTGCCAAATTAGCTGCTACTATTCGAGCCTTTCCCGCCCAGTCGACCAGGCTGGACCGGGCCTAGTTAGATTAGTAAGTTGTCCCAGACTCCTAGCACCGTGCACTGTCGTATTCAGAAGAAATGCAATCAAGAGTATCTAACTATGTCTAAGAACTGTGGGGCATGCATCGCCGGGCACATACTATGAACAGGAGCTATATACGGTGTTGTGCGATTTTGTTGACCTGCATTGGGGAAACAGGCAGTGGGTAGGCGCCGGTATGACATAAGTTGGCGGACTTTGAAGTTTCCTAGACGAACGTTTTTGATCGCGGTCTATCGACTTGCAACAAGCTGTAAGCAGCAACAACTCCCGCCACTTTGGGCGTCAAATTCGCATATGGAATACTATTCGAAGTTGATTATAGTAACATTCAGGACCATGCGGAGAGCGCGCTTCGTTCTCCCTTCTCTGCTCCTCCAATGACACTTGCTGCGCCATCCCTCTACATTCTTGAATCGTCCCTCTGTATGTGGGGATAGAGCAATGGCCTGGCACACATACACGTCATCTACGCGGCATCTATCACCTCGGCGCTGAGCGCAAGATCGCAGTCCATGCGATAGGCCACGGCCAGGCTCCTTGGCTCCCCCCACGGTCATGCGGTTCCGCAGACTTCGCGAAGCTGTCAATGGGGGGCCTGATGCGCCCTTGAACTCAGTAAACTCTGCGCCCGTCTTCATGCACGTGGGCGAACGCCGTGAACTTGTTTATAAGGTCGGTATTCCCGCAATTCCTCGCCCCCCTCTCGTGCCCACATCCACCAGAACAGCGCCTCCTTCTACTAGCCTAGGGCCCTCTACTTCCGGCGCAGACAGACTGGTGTAGACGGGTATTCAAAGGCGCGTATTGCACCGCAGCATGGAGTCTCTGGACAGAAAAGACAGGGCAGGGGAAGATGAACCATTCCTCTGGACGAGCTCGGTTCCGTCAAAGCTAGAACGTAATAAAGGAGCCTCGCGGAAGAAAATAGCAGGTGTTGTTGTGACCTCGCTCGTCTGCGGTTGGCTCGCCATGCGCAGCATTGGGTCGAACGGTCTCCAGCTTCCGCAGAGTGCAAAGCAGTCCTGTGCGAACGAGGCAGCTTCAGGCCTTCCTTGGGAGTTTGACTGGGACACGGTATGTTTACTACGTACACCATACAGTGATCACAGACCGCTCATAGAAGTGCATGTAGATTAAACCGTCCACGGAGCTCAAATGGTCACCCTGTTTTGAAGGGCAGGAGTGCGCTCGCCTCCTTCTCCCGCTCGACTACACGAACGCCTCGGACACACGCACGACCGCCATCGCGCTGCACCGTATTCCCGCACCCACGCGCGGCACGTCTGCTCATCGTGGCGCTGTCTTCTTCAATCCGGGAGGCCCTGGGGGGTCCGGCACGCTCCTCACAATCTCGATGGGGCGCGCGCTGGGCGCAATCGTTGGAGAGGGATATGACGTGCTCGGTTTTGACCCCCGCGGGATTGGCGCGAGCACCCCACGCGTAGATTGCTTTGAAGACGAGGCGGAGCGTGAGATTTGGAGTGTGCAGGGCGGGCATCGGTTCGTCAATGCATCCGACGACACGCTCGCGATGTACCGTGCGCGTGAGCGGCTGGTCGGGCGGAGGTGTGAGGAACGGGTTGGAGGTGACGGTGGGATCGCGAGGTTTGCAGGAACCCCCAGCGTCGCGCGAGACATGGTGGAGATTGCGAAGAAGCTGGGTCAAGAGAAGGTTCATTATTGGGGTTTCGTAAGTCATTCTTGGGGTATACGTTCTTGTTCTGACCTGAAATCTTCAGAGTTACGGGACAATCCTAGGACAATATTTCGCGTCGATGTTCCCCAACAAGGTCGGGCGGTTCATCATTGACGGCGTGTTCGACGGATACAACTACCGTGATGCCCTCTGGTCGTCCAACCTACTCGATATTGAGGAAGTAATCAACTCGCTCTTCCAATTTTGCCATCAAGCTGGCCCGGAGCGATGCCCAATCTACGAATCTACCCCATCCCTCATCCGCGCACGGTACTTCCGCACGCTGGACGCGCTCAAGCTCACGCCAGTTCCCGTCCCCACCTCCAACCCACCGGTGGTTATCACCCACACCCTCATCACCACACAGCTCATTATGGCTGCGTACGATCCTCTGGCCGCCTTCCCCCTTGTCGCGTCCACTGCCCGTGCGCTCGAGACAAACGACCAAAATGCCCTCATAGCCCTCACAAGCTGGATTCCGCCCACGGCGCGATGCAACTGTGCCATGAAATTCCCCACATGGTTCACGTCTAATGAAGCTTTCTACGCGATCGCGTGTGGTGACAACCCCGCCAGCGGAACATTCGACCCGGCCGTCTTCTCCAAGGTGTACGAAGGGCTCGTCGCGGACTCGCCCCATGCCGGTGCATTCTGGTCTGGCTACCACCTAAAGTGCGCCGAGTGGCCCACGCGCGCAGCGTGGCGTCACACAGCGCCCCTCGCAGCCAAGGGCGAAAACGCGACGGCGAACCCGATCCTTATCGTGCAGCCGCGGTGGGACCCCGTATGCCCCCTGCGTGACGCGCGTGCAGTGCAGGAGAGGTACGAGGGCGCAGCGATGCTCGTGCAGGAGTCACACGGGCATTGCTCCATCTCGGCGCCATCCGTGTGCACGGCGCGGAAAGTGCGAGCGTACTTCCAGAACGGGACGCTCCCCGAGGAGGGCGCGGCGTGCGAGGCGGATGAGGTGCCATTTGTCGGGCGGGTGAGGGCGGAGGCGGTGGACGCGGAGGAGGCGGAGCTAGTTTGGGCGACGAAGAAATTGACGGAGGCAGTGCCGAAGTTTGGGATGCTGTGAAGGATCTGCGAATGGACCGTTGTAACTTGTAAGTACAGTATGATCAGCACTACAAGTTGCTGCACCACCGCTCTGGGCGCCAAAATTGTATTATTCGACATTGATCAATATTCCAAAGCTTGACTTGTTTTTCAAGTGAACTTATCATTGCAGCGCCTGCCTCCTTCCCAACCTTGACTCTTCATGCGCCCTCCCTCTCTATTCTTGAAACAACGTCCAGCATGCGGTACCACTCCGATCCGATGAACAAAGGCCTGGAAAACATGCGCGTCAATTACGCGACATCTGTCACTTCAGTGTTGAGCTCGAGATCGCAGTTCGTCACGGTATTAATATCTAAGTGACGCCTTGGCCAGCTGGCCCCTTAAGCGGCCTCGCGGCCATGCGGTTCCACGGAACGCGTGTGACTAAAATCGGTGCCTCCCTCGACGCAGTAGATTCTGCGCGTATCCTCGTGCACGTGGGTTGATGCTGTGAAGTCTTCAAGTATAAAGTGGCATTCGGACCGTCCATCGCCCCACGTCCCACCAGAACAGCTCTCGCTCCTATCAGCCGAGGAACCTCCACCTCCGGCGCAGGGAGGCAGGCGTACTGAAGTATAGGCGGGTATTAAGGAGACGCTTATTTCCTCGCAGCATGGAGCCTTTGGTCACAAAAGCCAAGGCCGGGGAAGACGAGTTGCCCTTGCGGACAGCCTCTGTACCGTCAACTTGGCCAGAGCGTAAAATGAGGGCCTCGCGGAAGAAAATGGGGATCATCGTCGCGGGATTGCTTGCCTGTGGCTGGCTCGTCCTGCGTAGCCTTGGGTGGACTGGTCCCTATCTTCCGAGGTGCATGAAGCAACCTCACGCGGATGCGACACCACCCGGATCCCCTCAGGACTTCAACTGGGACACAGTACGTTTACGCCACTTGCGTTTTCAGTTACCGCATGGTGCTCACAATCCATTCCAGGTCAGACCGTCCGCGGAGCTCAACTGGTACCCCTGCTACGGCGGGCAGGAGTGCGCTCGCCTCCTCCTCCCGCTCGATTACACGAACGCCTCGGACACCCACACGACTGCCATAGCGCTACATCGCATTCCTTCACCCACGCGGGGCACGTCCGCTCACCGCGGCGCTGTCTTCTTCAATCCGGGAGGCCCTGGGGGGTCAGGCACGCTCTTCACGGTGATGATAGGCCGCGCGATGACCGCCATCATTGGGGAAGGGTACGACGTGCTCGGGTTTGACCCTCGCGGGGTGGGCGCGAGCATTCCGCGGGTGGACTGCTTCGAGAATAAGGCAGAGCGGGAGATTTGGGATGTGCAGGGCGGGTACCAGCTTCTCAACGTGTCAGACGACACGGTCGCGATGTACCGCGCGCGCGAGCGGCTGGTCGGGCGGAGGTGTGAGGGATGGATTGGGGGTGAGGACGGGATTACGAGGTTTGTGGGTACGCCCAGCGTCGCGCGGGATATGGTGGAGATTGCGAAGAAGCTAGGGCAAGAGAAGGTTCACTATTGGGGTTTCGTAAGCCATCTTTGGTGTATACATTCTAACTTCTTGTACTGACCTGAAATCCTCAGAGTTACGGGACAATCCTAGGACAATATTTCGCGGCGATGTTCCCAGACAAGGTCGGCCGGTTCATCATTGACGGCGTGTTCGACGGATACAACTACCGCGACGGTCTCTGGTCATCTAACCTGCTCGACATGGAGGACGTGATCAATTCACTCTTCCAATTCTGCCATCAAGCTGGCCCAGAGAAATGTCCCATCTACGAATCCACCCCTTCGCTCATCCGCGCACGGTATTTCCGCACATTTGACGCGCTCAAGTTCTCACCAGTCCCCATTCCCACCGCCAACCCACCGTTTGTCGTCACTCACGCCCTTCTGACCTTGCAACTTATTAAGGCGGCGTACGATCCCTTGACCGCCTTCCCCATGGTTGTTTCCACAGCTCGCGCTCTAGAAAAGAACGACCAAGAAGCCCTCACAACCCTCATGAGCTCGGTCCCACACACAGCGCAATGCAACTGCGCCGCACAAGCCCCCGCCTGGCTCGCAGACAACGAAGCCTTCAACGCCATAGCAGGCGGCGACCGCCTCACCGACGGCGCCTTCGACCCGGACGTGTTCGCTAAGGTGTACGACGAACTCGTCGCGGACTCGCCCCACGCGGGCCCGTTCTGGTCCGGCATCCACGTCAAGTGCGCCGAGTGGCCCGCGCGCGCGGCGTGGCGCTACACCGGGCCGCTCGAGGCGAAGGGCGCGAACGCAACCACGAACCCGATGTTGATCGTGCAGCCGCGCTGGGACCCCGTGTGCCCTCTGCGCGACGCGCGGGCGGTGCGGGAGAGGTACGAGGGCGCGGCGATGCTCGTGCAGGACTCGTACGGGCACTGCTCGCTCGCGGCGCCGTCGGTGTGCACGGCGCGGCGGGTGCGAGCGTACTTCCAGGACGGGACGCTCCCAGAGGAGGGCGCGGTGTGCGAGGCGGACGAGATGCCGTTCGTCGGGCGGGTGAGGGCGGAGGCGGTGGACGCGGAGGAAGCGGAGCTGGTGTGGGCGACGAGGAAGCTGGCAGAGGCCGTGCCGCGGTTTGGGATATTTTGAGGTATCGACACGGACAATCCCTGTCAGGATCCGCGTTGGGGCAAAGAGGTAGGCCGTTTGAGGCATGTATTATATATCAACACTCCCCGCTCTTAATGTCAGGGTGCGTAAGTTTGTAAGTTGAGAAGGCGCTCGACGGCTTTTTATTTTTTGTGGAAAGTACACAGAAAGGAATGGTGTGCTAACATTGCCGCTTCAAAGTTCGGAAACATCGGCGAGGACCTCCCCTTCTCCGGCTTGTGTACGTCGGGGAGTCGAGCGGCAGTTACAAAGGTACATGATGCCCACGGCGATTGGCCGGCAACGCGGGGTAAAGTGGGCTCGTACCTAGTAGAAGATAAATAACCACAGTGGCGGCAACATGGCCGAGCACCGCCGGAACCTCACCTACGCGCTCGGAGGCGGTCTTCCGTAGCAGAATCGAGGCCCAGAAGAAAGGGCGGAGGCGCCGGGCTGAGAACCCGCTCGGAGTCTGGTAAGCCTCAAACCTAAAAACGACACGGCAACTTACCAAGCCTCTCCCCATCGATGGCCACCGCAGCGCATCCGGCTTCTCCACCCTTTCGCACAGTGCGTCCACCTCCCGAGAGGACCGGAGTGAGCGGCGCGAGCGCGAGCTTCCCTCCCGGCCCGAGGGTATGCTCGGGCTGCGCCCCGCGCGCCACCTCGGAATGGCCCCGGGAGGGATATATGCGCGGCGCGGCGGGCTTAGGGGGAGACGGCAGGCTTGGGGGGCGCGTGTAGAAGGGAGCGGAGGGCACAATGGTGCACGGGACGGGCGAGCAAGGGCGGTGGCAAGCCGCATGTCGTGTAACCACAACCTGGAGCCGGGGCCGCGGGGCCGCACAAAGGCCGCTCTCGTCCCCAAAGTCCTCGTCCATAGTCTTGAGACTCTCCGCTGTCGTGCCACACCTTGCTTGCCACTGCCGGTGAATGGTATCTGCCAACGTGCTCCGTCTGCGTGCTACACCGCGCGGGGGACGCTTCGATATGCACCGCGCACACGAACGTTCTGCTCGTCAAGGTGCTTGGTAAGAAATGCCGGTGCGCAGCGGCGGGAGATGGGCGTCCGAGGATGGGCGTCGGGGAGCGCAGAGTCGGCGTCGATAGCACGTTAGACGGTCATATGAGGGACGACGCCGCGGCACTGGGCCCTGGCGCTTTGCGGAAAAGGAGGGAAAAGGGGTGTTGAATGCGTCCCCGCGGCCTGACTGAGCACGGATGATCAATCGGCGAGGGCTCCGAGCCGCGGGGCGGGCGCGCCTCTGGCGCAGCGAGCGGACGCTTCTGGCGGCCTACTCGACGCCGGGCCATTTTCAACTCCCGTTGTGTTGTTTGGCCCCCGAAGACATGAGTGGAGCGGGTGAGGTACCTTGTTGGTCGGTGAGAAGAGGTGGACTCGGTCGGCCTCGGTGAGGTTCGGTATGGCGGCCTTGTGGAAGCGTGGACGGAGTTACGTTTCCCTCGGGCTGAAGAGGAGCGAGTAGGCCTGGTCTTGTGTCTGGCACGGCATGATCGAAGATAGAGGATTTGAAGATCGTGCTTAGCAATGTTAACATCCCGCCGGCGACGGGCGATGCCAGTGCGTTTGTTTGCATTGGCTGCGGTGACGATACAGAAAGCTTATGAGAGCGAATTCAAAAGGCAATCGCAAAAAAACCAGACCGGACGGCGCACGAAAAGAAAGTACTACCGCCGGTGAGATCACGGGCTGGAAAGGGCCGACTTTGCAGACGCTTTGAGTGCGGGCATACGAGCGCGACAATATCGTGCAGCGTCTGCTAGACCTGTTCTTGATGAATAGGAGAAGTTTTGGGGAAGCCTAGCCGTGGGCACCGCGTGCGGTGTCGTCCGACAAATGGCTAGGGACCAAGTCGGCCTGACGAGATTTGAATGAGTATTGGTGCAATGTTCGCGAGAAGCTAGACAAACCGAAGGCAAGAGAAGTGATGGAAGCTAAACTCACTCCACATATACCCGGTTGCTTTTGCAGCCTAAGGGCGCGCCCGTCAGGGCGCGCAACGCGCAAGGTCATCGCGGGCGTGTAGCAGGCCGGCGGCGAGGCAAAAATAGGGATAGAGCAAGCGGTACTACGAATTGGGGACGATGATTGAAGACTCGTGTTGAGTCGCAGCTCGGAGGCGGCTGCCGATTGGACCGAGGGCAGTGTCGCTGCGTAGGAGGAGTACTGCGCACAACATTGGAGACTTCGCTTGGAAGAGGGCCGCACAAGGCCCGGCAGGCAGGGAAGGGTGTTGAGTTAGAGGTGCTGACGGGGCGGGGAAGTGGTCCGACGAAGCAGGGAACGCGTCTCTGTGCGGGCGCGCCAAGCGTCGGTCTACAGCATCCAGCAGCCCGCACCCGGGACAGATAAATGGAACGCGGGTGAGGGCGATGGGGCGAAGCCCGCAACTCGCCGTCGAGGCCCAGGATTGCTCACAGCGCTAGCCCGTGCCAGTAGCCTAGAGGGAGCTAGAGACGCCCAGGCACGCGACGGCAGCTTCCCCCGCCTGCCCATCCGAAATGGCAGGCGAGCTCTACGTCTTCCTCCGCCGCCACCAGCTCGCCCCGCCCGCCCTCTCCCTCTCCATGATCAACCTCTTCCTCCTCCTCGTCCTCTCCGCACTCTCCGCCCACGTCAACTCCCACCCCGTCGACTGGCTCCGCAAGTTCTCCCCCGGCACCCGCGACGACGGCAGCAGCTGGCTCTGGGGCTGGGTCTGGGCCGCAGACGGCACCGTCTCCGTCGTCGACCGCTCCCCGCCCGTCACCTTCCCCGCCCGCCCCGCCTCCTTCGGCGCAGAGCTCGCAGACCCCCTTCTTGGATACGTTATCCCCCTCTCTTCCTTTACTGCGCCGTGCCCCCGCGATCCCCACAACCACACTCTCCCCGATCACTCCTTCGACCCCGATCCCGTGCTCGGCTGCCCCGAGCTCTGCATCATCGGGCCCCATGAGCCGGAAGATGCGGATACCTGGATCGCTCTGGTCCAGCGAGGAGGCTGCCCCTTCGTAGAGAAGGCCCGCCAGGCGCAGAAGCTCGGTGCCAAGGCCGTCGTGGTGGGGGGAGATAGGGACTCCCCGGATGCGCTGCTCAACATGTTCTCTGAGCGTGCGTATCCTGCCCGCCTCTTACCCGACTCGTCCCAGCTTACCCGTGTCCTCGTCGCATTACAGAAGACGCCTCCGACGTCAAGATCGCCGCGACGTACATCAAGTACTGGGACTACGATCAGCTCCTGTCCATGATTGCGGCCTCCAACACCACCCATAATGGCCTCAAGACGCTCTCGCTTCTCATCAGCACCGAGTTTTCGTCCTGGGAGTGGTACTCGTAAGTCCTCGTCTCTTTCTTCGTGCTCACACGACTGAAATTGCGTGCTCTAGCCCCATCATCACCTTTATCATCATCCTCCTCTTGCCCTCCTGCCTCACCTTCCTCACCCTCCTCGTCCACCGTATACGTGCTGCGCGCGCAGCGCAGCGCGACCGCGCGCCAGAGAGCGTGGTGCATAACCTGCCCTCGCGGGTCTGGACCGGCACAGGTTGGGAGAAACAACCACCCGCCAACTTCGTACCGGCAGACGGCGCGGCCGCCCAAGAAGAGGTGGACTTGGAGCAGGGCCTCGAGACGCCAGACGCATCCACGTCACAGGGGCCTCACCTGCCGGCGTGGGTGGAGGAACAGGCAGAGTGCGCCATCTGCCTGGAGATGTTTGTCAAGGGGGACTGTGTGCGCGTTCTCCCGTGCTACCATCTATTCCACATTGAGGAGATCGACGAGTGGCTGCTGCATAAGAAGAAGCTGGTACGTCCTCCCTCGCCTCTCGCGCATGCGACGTCAGCTAGATCTCACATGCTTGTCAACAGTGCCCCATCTGCAAAGCCGATGTCACTCAACCGCATGCGCCGGCGGTAGTTCCCGACGCCTTTGAAGTGCACGTACACCCGGAGGAACACCCGCCAGAACCCGCCGCATCATCTTCCCGAGCGCCCTCTGCATCCGTGGGCCCCAACGAGCGCACACCTCTTCTCCAGCCGCCAGAGCAGTCGCCCGCGGCGCCATAGGCATAGCCCTTCCTCGGTGAAGCCCGCCGCGGCGTGCTGGCTCGCGCTGGCGCCTCTGTCTAGTTTTTTCACGACCATTATGACGTATACCCTGGACCCGGGGCCTATAAGGGGCCTCTCCCCCCTAACTCCTAGCGTAGTCGCCCGCAGGGAATAGTACGACGTCGACGTCTCAGAACGCTGTAGGTTTTATTTCTGTGTCGGTGGGGTGTTCGCGGCGGACGTTCGTCAATGTAATCAATACGTGTACCATTGTGTTCAATCACAAACGTTCCCTCTCCTCTGCAAGGCCTACGCTGATCCACTTCGTGTATCTGGCAGGATTGTGAAACGGCGCATGAAATCCTTCCGCATATTCAGGCACATCTGCGAGCCCGATATACGTTCATGTATCTGCGCAGTGGCAGGGTTGTTTATACGCCTCTGATGAGACCTGCGCGCGACATCACGACGCAGACAATACCTCTTTGAGAAGCGAGAGCTGGATCGAAAGGAGCGTTTGCCAGGGACGTCATCGTGGGGAGAAAACCCGATCGGGCGGCCGGGCCGGGGCAAATCACAGGCCTGATGGGCATCTCCGACAAGGAACCGACCTGCCGCTCTAGGCAGGACGCTCTTGTCCGTGCATCGGCGTCAAAATCCCGACGGGTGGCAAGGTTCCCACTCTCCTCCCAACAGAAATCCGGCCTCCCTGGGCCCTGGCGGCGCACGCAGACAAGACGGGTCGCAGGACGAACGCGACCCCCATCACGCGCCATTTCGCCAACTCCCCGACAGGCCCAGCTAGAAGTTGCAATGGCGGCGCCGCAGCGTCGGGCTACGCATCAGACTCGCGGTCCTGCGACGGCGCCCCTCCCAATTGTTCTGGGGGTTCCACCCGGTGCCCGCGAAAAACGTGGGCGCGGCCGCTTCGGGCGCGCACTTATTGTTCTTTGGGCAGGCCAGGAGGCGAGCCCCGCGCGCCCCGCGTCGATGCGATCGCGCAGACTCAGGCCGCCCGCGTCCGGGACAAAAGATTCGCAACAAACTCGAGGATGACTAAGCCGCAGGGCGAGGGCTGGATGGCGAGGAGGGAACGCCGGAGGGGCACACCGCACATTGTTCGACGTTCTGGTGCGCGCCCATTGCGCTGTGGGAGGAGGGGGAATGGGGCGATGGGAAGCGGTATAAGATGCGGAGAGTGGGGGACTGGCGCGCGGAACGCAGACTTCGGGTCCAAGTACTTCAAGCTTTTCAAGCTTTCAACCTCGGAGGGCTGCTCCGGACGAAACGGATTGCTTCAACGCGCGCGACACCGGATCCAGCTAGCGGCGCGCGCTGCTGTGTACTGAGGTATGTAGAGGCGGGCCACCGGGTCTCGAGACTCGAGATCGGGGGGCTTGTGGACCGAGCTTCCGAACCCAGCCGAGTGACTGACCCGCCCCTTCTTTTCTTTTATTCTTTACGTGCCACCCGCCGCGCGCGCACCAAAGCGACTCGCATCTTGCTCCCGCCGTCACCCATTTCCGCCTGGGTCTAGGGGAGAGCTCAGGCGCTGTTACTACACTCCGTCGATCAGACGCGCGCGATACACCAGCGAGATCTCACTTCCGGGGGACCTTGGACCTGATCCACCACCACGGACCGTGGGAAGTGGCTCAGCGGCTCACCTGACACCGTCAGGAGTCTGAGGCACGGCTTCCAACGAAGTCGTGAAAGAGGTCGGCTTCGCCGTCTCGTCGACGGGAGGATATGGGGCTCGTAGAGACCCGTATCGAATGGCTGACAACCATCGCGTCCACCATGAGTGGCTCAGGAGTGAACGCCCCACCCCCCGCGCGACGAACGCGCGGGAACATATACAGTATGAACAAGGGGCAACGAGGAGCCGCCCCACACGTAGTATCGTACTCCTGTATAGTACAACCCGAATAAAATTGAAAACACCCCTCCTGGTGAGGATACCCTGACCACCGAGCCCGACGCACGAAGGGCAGTCGCGCGCCCGTATGCGGGAGTGGCACTGTAGAGCCACTGGGGCGAGTGACGACAGGCAAATCAGGCACGATCTACGCGCGCCGATAACAAACCAGCCGCACACCCGGACCGGCCCGTAAAGGGCCACAAAGGGCTGTCACCAAATGGCGAGCGCATAGTTAGCAAGCTCCGAAAGAATGTTTAGATAAACGAGCACAAAGGAACCATGGGCAAAGAGATTGCCCAAGGAGGGGTATGAAGGACCACTGAGGAACAGAGGCGGAAACGCCACCGCCATCACATAAGCGCTCTACACCCCAACCCTTTCGGAGGGGGAGCAAAGGAGACAAAGAACGCTTGGTGGCCCATGCATGGTGACGCGTCTCCGTAGGAAGCACACGCATAGGAGTAGTGGCGAACAGGCTCACATGTGGGGGGTGGCTCAAGACCCAAAGTTTTAACACTATAAAAACCCGGCCTGGAAGGCCCTGAACAATAGGAACACTACTACCACCACTGCTCCTACCTTCGCGCTCTACGAGCCCCCGTCTACCCACCCACACCCTCCCAATCTGTACCACGACATGGACACTGCTTCCCAGAACCCTGTACCCCCACAGGCCCCCGTGCCCCCTCAGGCTCCCGCGCCTCCACTGAAC
>FTLJ01000727.1:275-21049 GCA_900155495.1 Porogramme epimiltina
CAAGGGCAATAAACACGGATACCAAAAAAAAAAAAAAAAAAAAATACCGCACCATCATTTGAGCCCATGTGAGCAGCACGAGAAGATAGGAAGCTGGCGCGTTACACTTCCGGCATAACGTAACGCTTTGCTTACCAAGAGCTTCTAGCTCCGAGTCGAATTTGCTTGGAGACGTCTCATCGTCAGCGCACACTACTCAGAGTGTTTGTTGAACATAGAACGTCGAGTGTCGGAAGTGGTACATCCTTCCTGTGATCGGCCTGACCAGACGGGTGCCCCCGATGGCGCAACGGGTTGCTTGTTATCGGAATTCATAGACCACCTGCAATCCGGGTCGCTGGAATGGAAGAGAAACCGCCGGCACCGAATCAGGGACTGCGAAGCACACGCTGACGTGAATCGTATACGCGGCGGCGTGCTCAGATCTTTCAAAGTCGGCGAAAGGGGCCAGATCTTCTCGCATCCGTCCAGTGTGGGACTTAAGGTGCGTCTGCCATGTCCGCCGATGCACAGAGGCGTGCCTAACCTTGACCCTTGACAGCCTTACTTGCAAGGTTGGGCTTCGCGCCCACAAGCTTACATCTGAAGCCAAGGCGGAGCGGGGGTTTTAGCGGGAGCGTTTCAACGCCCTGAAGGGTTGCGGAGAAGGCGTGTGGAGGGGGGATCGCGGTGTCTGGTCAGGCTGATGTAGAATCTGTCGATCAGTATGGCGACTGACATGTGGATATCCAGACAACAGGCCATACCCGGCTAGTTTCCTCAACCCTAGGGGACAAGCTGCAAATCACGAGATGCGCATCAATCTTGTGTCTTTCGGAGGCAATAGTGGAGATAGCGCCTGGTGAGCCGTATGTCCTCTTTTTACCTATATCTAGCTAGATGAGGCTCGCGGGAAGAGCCGATGTTGAGTATCAGCCCCACAAGTTCCTGGGCCACCCATACCTGATAGAAGGGGTATGAGGTAATGGTCGATCCCAAGCTTTTCCAGCTGATGTAGCGCGATTACCACACTTCGTCGCTCGCCCTCTACTCATGAGAAAACTTCGGCTGAGGCTGGTCGCGCAGCGAACGTGAGCTTTGCAAAAGCCAATCAGGCAGGAAAGAGCCACAAAGTGGGGCTAGACGGTGGCTTTAGGTACCCGCGCGCCTCACGGGATATACGTGGGCTTTCGCAGGCGAGGCGCGCAGTTGACGCGCCCCCACGCGAAGGTTAATGGAACGTGCCGGAAGGGGCAACGCAGGAGCGGGGACGGCGTGATGCCGAAGAAGAGCCTCTGGCTCGCCCTTTGAATGGCGACGACGGCGCGGGCGGGCGGATGGGGCATAGTCCCCTCCTCTCTTCTCGCCCCGTCCGTCGCGCGCGGTCGCATATTTAGCTGCGTCGCTCCCGCGCTACCAGATGCAATATATCTCACCGCGCCCCGCTCTCCATGTTGCCGCGTGCTCGCCCTTCCCCGCGTCGTCATCCGTCCCGTCCGCCCGTCCGCCGCTGTCTCCATCTCCCCTGCCTCCACCACTGCGCCCCGCCGCCTCTGCTCTGACGCTCATCACAGTGCACGCTGCGGGCACACTAGGCACGCAGCCATGCCGCTCTCTCTGGCCGAGGTTGAAGCACACCCTGGGCGGTACATCGGTCCTGCCCTCGTCACGATGGCGCTCCAGATGCTCGAGACGGGCGTGCTCATCAACCAAAGTTTCACATTCTGGATGCGCGCCGAGCGCGAGCTCAGGGTGGTCCTCGCGCTCGTCACGTTCGTAACGGCAATCGCGTTGTGAGTCGTGTCCCCTTAACCCTTCACTGCCCATGCTGACGACCAGACGACCATGCCAGCACACAGACAGCGCTTACGTTTTATGCGGCATGGAGGATGTACGTGCTCAACTTCGGGAACTGGGTGCGTTTTTCAATGGCTGGGTAGACCGCGGGGCTGTGGAATTCATCGGTGGGTGTAGTATCTCAGTGTTGGGTTCTTTTGGGTCGACAAGATCCAATCCATCGCCGTACGTCCATATCCTCTTATCGCACATTTAGCCCAAACCAACCGGCCGCGCACTAGACGGTCATTATGGCTACGCCCGTTCAAGCATTTCTCATTTGGAGGTGTTGGACGGTACGGTTGTCGTCATCCACTGCCTCGTTCTCTGCCTCAGCTTCTTTTGACAGCTCTTCAATCGGAGCCGTGTATTGCTCGTAAGTGCTTCTCTTCTTCTCCCGTCCCGCTCATCTCACCTGCTTTTGAGCGCACAGGTGACGCTTTCGGCGTTACTTCTCACGACGGCTATTGCAAGCGTCTTCGTCACCGTCAATACGTTTCAGTTTCACTTCGGCATCGTACAAGTGGAAGACGGGCCATTGCCAAAAGTCCAGGTATGTTTTACTCCCCCATTGATTACTAATGATCCTGAGGTCATTCATATGTTTAGGTTAATCCGACATGTACGCGAAGCCAGCTTGTGTAGCAGTTATATCGACTCACGCCGAGGTTACTCCAGTCGTACTCAGCTTATCCTGTTCCGCACGTACGTTGTATTACGCGGACCTTGTGTCTTCGGCCCTCATCTTCGTCCCCTACCAGTCTTGGACGTCCTCGTAACAGGCATTTGTGGGTACCCGACGACACCTCCGTTGTTCACGGCCGCCAATATTGACCCTACCCTTACCTCAACTGTCCGACAGTGCTCACTTTCCTCGCCCGCTCAAAGCAGAACGTCACGTCCTCAAGGTTCCGCAGGGTACAGTCTGATTCTCCCGTCGTAATATTTGATGGTCGAAGTCCTGAGGAGGAGTGTCTAGGTCATCAGGCGTCTGACCCTCCTCATCTGGGAGGCCGCCCTTCCACCATGTATCTGCGCAATCCTAACTGTGACCACTTACCTCACGCTGGTACGTCTATCGCGCTCTGTTGCAGCATCACTCTCACAGTATATACTCAGGTGAATGAGAACTACTGGGATCTCACGTTCCAGGGCATTCTGGGCAAACTTTATGTTATCTCCCTCTTTGTTACGCTGTGAGTCACCGTCCAATCTTCTCCAGGGGGCTTGTTACTTGTCTCTCCGCTTACATTCCGCTCGTATGAAGTAACGGCCGCCAAGACCTGCAAAATACCCCAGTCAACGGAATATCTACCAATCGGATATCCAATATAGCGTGGAGCTCGCCCATACAAGTCACTGTCAGTCTCACCATGAGTGTTTTCTCATCACGGCGCCCTTTGACCCTCACTCTTCGTGCACAGATCCCGACGGACATCGAGCGTGGGGGAGCCTCCAGCAGGTCGACCAGGAACACGGACGGCCGCAGCGCGATCGAGACACCGACGGACCCCATTCGCGACGGCGTTCACGTGCATGTCGCGTCTGCCTCCGAAAAGCCTCCATGATCGTGTGTGCAGTAGCCCCCTCCAGCCCGTCATCCCCGGGTCCCAGCTATAATTGGCCCTACCTGGATGCCGATTGTGCGTTACCTGACGCCGCGGTTCCCGTAACCGCGCTGCCACAACGTCCTAGCCTTCCACATGCATATGAGGGCCTCAGAATCAAGGTTCGCTCTCTTCGGGATCAGACCTCCGTCTGTCACACCTCGAACGCGTGTTATGACGCTGCATCAACCCTGCGCTGGGTAGAGTGTTAATGCGCCCCCTGTCTGACAAGGACATTTCGTTTCCGAGGTGACGTCACGGGCCTGGTGTATTCACTGCATTCCGAAGGCGGACAGTCTATGGTCCGATGGTTCGAAACTCTCCACATTCGTTTCCTCTCTACTGCTCGTGCATCCCTAACGCATCATCCACGCGTTGTTAACGACCCATCCTGGTACATTACTACTAGATAGTCCACTTAGGACTTCTACTATACCACCGCCTACTGCTGGTCATGTCCCCGGATCCTCCACCACACCTCATTTGACTCGTGTTGCAATAATACGGCCCTGTTTCGTTTGACTTCCCTCGATGTGCCGTCCGGTCCCGGCCCCTCTAAACTGGGTACGGAAAGGGCGGCCTTGTCGACAGTGCACAGTGAAAGATCTAGAGGGCAAACATACCCTCCCCCCCTCCCGTGCGTCCATTCGCAACTTCCTCTCGCAGCGACTCGAGCTCGACCTCTTCACTGCTGTCGCACCAGCGGGGATTTGCAACATTACTGGCGCAATAGCATACTTAATCCGAGTGATAGAGAGCGCGCGTCGCCCGGAAACTCATTTCATGCTCTCCTTTTGACACGCTCGCACCGATTCCGTCCTGCCCATGCATTGAAGGTGGTAAATGAAGCCTCAGAGATGTTTATTAGTGAGATAACTCGAGGACAGCGGGGAACTTTGGAAGATTTAGTACACCTGGGCAGGGCTTGGAAGTTTCTGCTGCACCTGGCCAGCCACATGACTATTTGCCCTTATTTGGCACAGCTGCCACAGCACGTGCGAGGGTGAGCGAGAGCGAGTCTGTCGCTGAGGGCTTCGACTCCTTATACTTGGATCTTCATCTTGGTCGACGCATCGCCGCACGTTGGACGCAACATTAGGCTATGTGTGCCAACTAATTTGACGGACGACTTCCCGGACCAGTACGCCCACGCCCTCCACTACCCGATACAACCCCACGTGCTATCGTCCTTGTTGCCATTGCCGTCCGCACTGGAGTTGCAACGACAAGGACAGAAAGCCTCAGCCCGACTGGGATAACGTTATCGGAACTATCGCTCCGTGACCCGGCCTTCGTGCCTCTTCGCGACTTCTGAAGACCTGACAGTTTGCCTATCGCCGCCTCTGAACGCAACCTTGCAGAACATCGCCGTGTCGGAAGTCAAACCTTGCCTGCCTCCCGGCCCGTACTAGTGATTGCATCAAGGATTTGCTATTGTTTGGCATTCCACATGGACACGCCGTGTTACTACCGCAGACTATCGCCGAGCTTACGCTCCGAGTCAGTGAGCCCGACGCGTGTCTATCGTCTTCGTTCAAACTTGCTTGTGCTCACATTACGAGTGTTGTCTCAGTGTTTTGAATCCTCGCAGTAATCAGAATCGGGCCTACACGCCATCATCTTGTCGCAGTGTCCTATGCTCCTCCATCGTACGTTTGCCCATTACAGTGTCGCCAATGCATAGAACTCGATCCTGATCACCGTCTTGGCTTTCTCTTTATCCACGTATACCGATAGAACTCCCATCGCGAGAACTCTCCAACGCAATGGATCATCTACGCCCCTCTCCTGCATTATCACTCCCTCCGGAGATCCTTTCCTACGTCTTCTCTTTGTCTGGCTATTCCCTCACAGGACCTAGGACCCTCCGGCTTGCCCACGTGTGTCGCCAATGGCGCGAGGTCCTCCTTGGACACTCTGAGTATTGGGTAGATGTCATCGCTTCTTCAAACTTCCATCAGGATACGAATGTCTCCTTTCTCAAATTCATTCTCGCTCAATCCTCCCCACGCCGAATCAGATTGAACAACATCTGCTTCTCTCCCTTCGTAACCACACTCCTCGCCCCCAACTGGCACCGCGTCGTCTTTCTTGACGTCAAGATCCAGAATCGAGATCATCTACGATCTCTTCATACTGTTTTGCAACATTCCCAATCCTCCGGTCTCCGTGAACTCCTGCTAACGTTCCAGTCCACCTATCTTGGCCTCTCCCAATACGACCTTGTCCCTCTGCCGCACAACGCCCTCCCCGCTCTTCGCCGCCTTCGTTCTCCAATCCCATACCTACCGTACATCGCCGTATCCTCACTCCGCCATCTTGAGGTTTCTAGATTTTCCGGTTATTTCATTCAATTCGGCGCCCAAACCCAGACACTCTCGACACTCTTTGATTACCTTGCAATTTGTACGGAGCTGGAGACGCTGTTCATTGAACGTCTGTCACCTATCGGCTCCGAGATTCCCTCCAAGTCTCGCGATATCTACCTTCATCGTCTTCAAATGCTCTCCATCAGCGACACCAGCTTCATCCACACCGGCACCATTCTCTCCACGCTCAGGTTCCGTGATACGGTCGCCGTCAGCCTCGACTGTCGCAAGTGGATCCAGATAGACAAAATCTGCGAGGTGCTGCCCCACACACGCCCCAGCGCCGACACCCTCCGCATAACTATCTGCGACAGACGTGCTATCATAGTTGACCTCCTCGAAGGCAGCGCGCCGCGGCTCAGAATAGAACTCGGGTTGCACTTCCCAATCCTCGACCATATGGTCCGCATGTTCCCGGAGAGCGCCGGTGTCACTGCGCTCGAGTGGAGCAACGATGGCCGGCGCCTGACCTCGGGACTGGATCGAGACTGGGAGAAACTCCTCCTCAATTTTCCTTCCCTCACCCGCCTCTCCGTGCGCGGCATTGACGGGGACACGCTGGCGAAGGCTCTCTGCAGGCTACACGGCCCCGACCTCGCGCCCGCGCCGCCGTGCCTGTTCCTCGCTGAGATCACCGTCGCGTGGAATGCAGACGAGATGGAGCGCGCAATAGAGCACCAGATGGAATGTGAGATGGACCGGGAGCGCAAGATGGGACGCAAGGTGCCGCGCGAGCTCTGGCAGCGTGCGGGGGCGACGTCCGCGGCACGCGTAGACTCCATCGCGAGGGCCCTCATGGTCGCCCTGGTGCGCCGCGCTCAACACGACCACGTGCGGCCTCTCGTGCGTGTGGAGTTGTCCGAGTACTACGACCCGAGCGGTGCACCGTCCGTAGAGGGCATGCAAGCGGTGGAGAACGTGCTCGTGTTGCTGCGCACGCTCGTCGACGGCCCCGTCATCTTCACAAAGATAGTGGGGCCGATGGCCACTCCGTCAAGCACTCCCCTTCTTTCCGTCCCCGTCCGCTGAGTTCAGAGGTAACACCTACTCGCCACGACTCCCAGACACGCCTCGTCCGCGTACGCTACATATCCCTCATGGTCCGCTACGCATCGCCCCACTACAGCACTCTACGCTACTCAGGCATCCCCATGGCGGATACTATCATGTTTATGAACATCGATGCGGAACGTCGTACAATTGCAAAACTCCGTGATAGACGTCCTAGTATGCAATCTCGAGAATGTGGGCTTGCAATGGAGGCCATCCTATAGGGAAATCTCGCAACGGGCATATTCAGTAGCACGTAGTGCGCCCAGCCGCCCAGCTCCACGTGTTCTCGACCTCGCTTTCCCCGGAAAAGGCAAATGCATATCACCGCTCCAAACTTTCCGCAGTCTACGCCGTCGCCGCGGCTCAGAATTACGACACAGGCCCTGCGCCGTGCTGCAACAGCATGGAGAGCGTGCGTCGCCCCACCTCCCTCTTCTCTTCGCGCTCGAACTAATGATGGACTTAGTGCGTATGTCAGTTCCGCTGTGCGGTCTGCGCTGCTGTCAGCCCTCGGCCCGAGTCTTCAGGATACGACGGCACAGCTGGGTCTCGGGTGCTCCCCGATCTTTGTCGTCGCGGCTGGCTTTGGGAACACATGGAAGGCGCAGCCTGTGTGCTGCGAGAACAACAACGTCGTAAATACCGTCTCTTTCTCCTGATATGCGAAGTAATTATTCACTTGGGGTGTCTATGTAGGGCAGCGCTGTGTTGGTTGGGGATTCTGTTACGGTGCTGGATAATACATAGATGTTCTTCGCCACACAATGCCGTCCGAAAGTGCGCAATCAGGTCATTTGGTAGCTGGACGTAGTCGAACGCGTGACTCGCATCAAGAGGAGTAGAGCGACGTGGTCCCCGCGACAACACTGGCATGCCTATAAGTTGAACGAACGTGTCACCCTTATAATAAGCTCTTCGACCGTTCTAATTGCATCGCTGCATACTAGATGCGGCATCATATAGCTGTCAGTGAGCTAAACTGGCAGACAGCTGCAGCGTGACGCACCTCGACCCCAGCAACCCCAACTAGTACACCCTCCTCTACTCAACTATAGCCGAGAGGGGCATCCTCCTTGAATTCATGTCTTGACCTGCAGCTGCTGAGCCAGCTCGACGTTGATTGTGTCCCGGTGGCGGAGTTCCGATCGGAGTTGCAAATTGAACAACCTCTGCCCGACCAGGCTCTGGGAGGGTTGAGTCTATCACTCGGCGACTCCAGCCTTTGCGCCTCTTCGTCTCTTCGCGACTTGTGGCTGTTGACCTATCGCCATCGTCCATCGCGAGCTTTTAAAATCGCGATCGCCATGGCAGTAGAGTCAAACTTCAAGCTTCAAAGCTTCAAGACCTCCCAGCCACTCGCGGCGATCGCGTCAAGTATTTGTTATTATTTGTTATCCCACGTGGGCAGCCACGCCAGACTTGAATTCACTTGGTGAGCTCAACAGATATCCATCATCCACATTTGAACTCGCTTGTACCAACATTCCCAGTGTTGCTCCAGTTTTTTTAGATCTTTGCAGTATTCTAAATTGAGCCTACTACGCCATCGCCTTATCACGGAGGTGTGTGCCTTTGGTACGTTTACTCTATTTCAGTCAGGCCAAAAACGAAACTCAGTCCTGAACACGATCTTCGGTTTTCTCTTTACTCAAGTGAATGCATGGAAGCCACATCCGTGGAGACCCGGCACCTACCGGAACATCCACAGATCGCTCCTGCATTATCGCTCCCTCCAGAAATTCTTTCCCACATCTTATCTTTGTCCGGACATTCCCTCACAGGACCCAGCAGCCTCCAGCTTGCCCACGTATGCCGCCGATGGCGCCAAGTTCTCCTCGGACTTTCTGAGTATTGGGTGGATGTCGTCGCTTCCTCCAAGTTCCATCAGGAGACCGATATCTCCTTTCTCACATTCATCCTCACTCAATCCTCCCCTCGCCAAATCAGGTTGAATAGCATCCGCCTCTCTCCCTCTATAACTACAGTCCTCGCTCCCAACTGGCACCGTGTGGTATCTCTTGACGTCAAGATATCGAATCAAGACCATTTACGGTCTCTTCATGCCGTTCTACAATATTCTCAACCTTCCAGTCTCCGTGAACTCTTCTTGACCTCTTCGTCCACCGATCGTAGCCTCTCCCAATCTGACCTTGTCCCTCTGCCGCACGGTTCCCTTCCCGCTCTTCGCCACCTCTTTTCTCCAATCTCATATCTGTCATACATAACCGTGTCATCACTTTGTCATCTCGAGGTCTCAAGCTGGCCCGGCCACCCCCCTGAACACGACGTCGCAGCCCAAACACTCTCAAGACTCTTTGATTCCCTCGCCATCTGCACCGAACTGGAGACACTATCCATTTATAGTCCTTCAACCCGCGGCCTTGAAGTCCGTCCTTCGTCTCGCATCATTCACCTGTATCGCCTTCAAAGGCTCTACATCCGCGACGGCTGCCCTATCCGGACCAACACCATTCTCTCCACGTTGAAGTTCCGCGACCCGACCACCATTAGCGTCGACTGTTCCGGCCGGCGCTCCTTGAGCGGACTCCACGAGATGGTGTCCCACGCGCCCCCCGGCACCGACACCGCACGCATGACCATCTGCGACGGCAGTTTCCTCGTGGTCGACCTCCTTGAAGGCAGCACGCCGCGGTTCAGGGTAGAAGTTGGGTTGCACGTCGCGTTCCTCAACCATGCCGTCCGCATCTTCCCGGAGAGCCCCAGCGTCACTGCGCTCGAGTGGAGCAGTGATGGCCAGCGCTCTCTGACAGCGGGATTCAATGGGGACTGGGGGATACTCCTCCCCAGTTTCCCCTCCCTTACCCGCTTCTCCGTGCGCCGCCTTGACCCGGTGGCACTCGCGTTCGCGCTCCGGCTGCACTACCGCGATTTGCCGCCGTGTCCGTCCCTCACAGAGATCACCGTCGCGTGGAATGCGGACGAAATGGAGAGCGAGATGGTGTTCCAGGAGAGGCGCTGGATGCGGCAGGAGCAGAGAGCGGGACGCAAGGTGACGCGGGACCTCAGTGCTGTAGGAGCGACGCCTGCTGCGCGTGCGCGCGCCGTCGCGGAGGTTATTGCGGAGGCTCTGGTGCTCCGCGCAGAACACAAACACGTGTTGCCCCTCGCGCGCGTGGAGCTATCCGAGTACGACCTGGGCGGCGCGCTGTCGGCCGAGGCCGCGCGGGCGGTGGAGGACGAGCTCGCGATGCTACGCACGCTCGTTCACGGCTCCGTCGTCTTCACGAAGATGACGGGGACGATTGCCACTCCATCAAGCACGTGCACCATCCCCTATCCTTTATTCCCCGCCCGCGGATCATAGAGGTACTTAGCACCTGCCCGTTGCGGCTCTCGGACACGCTTCATTCGTACATCCTACATACCCTTCACGGCCGGCTACGTTGAAGCACCCCCGCACTGCGACACCCTACGCTATCTAGGCGTTCCCAGTGTGAATATACTGCACTTATAAACGTCTATCTGGAATGTCCGATTGCAAGGTTCATATAAAAGTCCATGTATGTAATGGGGCGTGGGCTTGCAGTGGTCACCCCGCAAATGCATCTGGCAGCCAGTATATTCAACATTGTAGCTAACGCGCGCCCTGCCTTCCCGCTCTACATCGCCGGATCACGTCCTCCGGAGAAGACAAACGACCGTTCCCGCTCCAAACCTTGACGCCCGCTCGCCCAAATACTGCCGACGCAAACGAACCCTGCGCCACATATCATGAGCCAACCCGACATTGACTGTATCCCGACGGGGCAGTATCAGTCCTGAATGGACTTACAACATGGCCCCGACCTTCGTGCCTCTTCTCAACTTCCGCTCCCTCACCTACTGCCGTCACCCGACACGAGTTTTCAGAACGCTGTCGTTGTGTTAGGTTTAAACCGCCGGGCCGGGCGGCCCCGATCGTATCAAGTATTTGTTATTGTTTGGCATTTCACGTGGATACACCCTGAACTCAACTTTAAGTTCGACAGATATTCGTCATCTCCATTCAAACTCGCTCGCGCCCGTATTCCGAGTGTTTTGGCATTTTGAGGACTGAAGTATTCAGAACCGAGCCTAACACCCCATCGTCTCATCGCTGTACCGTGTACCCCTCGTATGTTTTCCTCGTTTCAGTCACGCTATAGTCGAAACTCAGTCTTGACAACCTTCTTAGGTCTTCTCTTTACTGAAGCATACCCATGAATTCCTTAGAGCTCCCGAATCCGATTGAACATCCACAAGAATCTCCTGCATTATCACTCCCTCCAGAAATTCTCTCTCTCATCTTATCTATGTCCGGCCATTCCCTCACAGGGCTCAAAAGCCTCCGGCTCGCCCATGTATGTCGCCAATGGCGCCAGGTTCTCCTCAGACACTCTGAGTACTGGGTCGACGTCGTCTCTTCGTCAAAGCTCGATCAGGAGACCAACGTCGCCTTTCTATCATTCATCCTCGCTCGATCCTCCCCGCGCTCAATCAGGTTGAATAGCACCTGCCTCTATCCCTCCATAGCCACAATCCTCGCCCCTAACTGGCATCGGGTCGTCTTCCTTAGTGTCACCGTGCTGGATGAAGATCAACTCCGCGCTCTCCACGTTATTTTGCAACAACCTTCATCCTCCAGTCTCCATACTCTCCTGGTGGCGTCCACATCTACGAATCATGACCTCTACAAAACTTGTCTTGCTACTCTGCCGCACAGTACTCCTCCCGCTCTTCGCCGCCTCCATTGTCCAATCATATATTTGCCATACATCGCTGCGTCATCACTTTGCCATCTCGAGGTCTCAAGCTGGCCCGGACACCCCCCTGAACACGACGTCGCAGCCCAAACGCTCTCAAGACTCTTTGATTCCCTCGCCATCTGCACAGAACTGGAGACACTGTCCATTTACGGACCGTTAGCCGACGACGTTGAAAACCACCCTCAGCATCGTATTGTTCACCTTCGTCGTCTTCAAAAGCTTTTCCTCCGCGAAAACTGCTCTATGCGGACCCACATCATTCTGTCTACGTTGAGCTTCGGCGACACGACCACCGTCAACCTCGACTGTTACGAATGGGGCCACATGATTGGACTCCACGAGGTGTTGTCCCACACGCGCCCTAGCGCCGACACCGTATGCATGACTATTCGCGACGCGCGCATCCTTACGCTGGACCTCCTGGAAAGCGGCACCCCGCGGGTCAGCGCGCAGTTCGACGCGCGCTTCCAACTCCCCGCCGAGATCTCCCGAGCGTTCGCGACGCAACCCTGCATCATCACACTCGAATGCAGCTTTGAGGGCAAATTACCGCCCCCGCAGTCTGCGGTGTATTGGGCGATGCTCCTCCCAGGCTTCTCCACCCTGACCTGCCTCATCGTGCGCCGTTACGACCTACTCCCTCTCGCGAGCGGGCTCGCGTTCGCACTACATCCGACGGGCGTCGCGCCGCCGTGCCCGCTTCTCGCAGAGCTCACCGTCGCATGGTACGCAAGCGAGATGGCAGGCGCCCTCGCGGGGGCGACACCCGCGGCACGCGTAAACACCGTCGCGAAGGCCCTAACGGTCGCACTGGCGCGCCGCGCCGAACACGGACACGTGCGACCGCTCGCGCGTGTGGAGCTGCTCGAGCACGACCTGAACCGGGCCCCGCCCCACGACGGCACACTCGCACCCGGTGTCGCGCAAGAGGCAGAGAACGCGCTCGCGCCGTTGCGCGCGCTCGTCCACGGCTCCGTCGTCTTCACCGCGACGATGGGGCCGACGGCCGCCGCATGAGGGGCTCACTCCCACCATTCCCTCCCTGCACTGCCACCCGAGAGCGCACACCCGGACATCGTGACTCTCCGAGTCGAATACGCATCCTCTATAGAGCTACATACCCTCTACACTTTGCTGTGCCAGGATTCCGCTGTAATGCTTCGGGTTTGGCTCCTTTGCATATAGCACTTCGTCGCGTGGTCGTCTCCTCGTCCTTCTTCCAGAGAAGGCAAAATCCTACCATCTCTTCGTGTTTTCATGGCAATTACTTCAAGCACTCTCAAGGAAACCGACATATAATACGCTCGAAGGTGGGCATTGTCTCTCCAGTACTCAGTAGCGACCTCTCACGCCAGCTCCAGCCTCCTCAATCTACTACTCCCTTGAATCTCATACGATTACCATGTTTATCTGTCTTTCCGTCATGTCCTGAATATGCAGGACACGACGGCGCCATAGAGACCCGGGTGCTCGCCATCTCTGTCTTCGGGGAGCTCTGGGAACGCGTGCAAGTCGCAGCCCATATGTTGCGCGAACAACAACGCCGTGAACCTCCCTGGTTGTGTTCGAGATGTAAAACAAGGGTGGCTCGCGGCAGCGACGCAGGGTAGTGCTGGATCGGTTGTCTGTGTCCCGATTTTCCTCTGAGAGGTGGTGCGGTGCTGTTTGGGATCACGCTGTACACGATCATCTTACATCTCTAATCTATGTATGGGTGATTTTCTATGTCCGTCTTTGGTCTCCCAAGGTTGCTCCGTCTCACCGTGTGGAATGAATGTCAAGGTCAAGGTACATAGATGAGCAGGTTCTCGCCTCTCGACGTTGATGACTAGTGCCCTGGCCACTGGTATCGCGTGGTTGAGTACCGCCTAGGAAGACATCCCCCTCGAATGTGGCGTGTCAAGTTGGCAGCTCGAGCGTGGTCACTCCGACGGCAGCGGGCTGAGAGTCTGAGACTGCAACGAGGGCAACTGTGGGAAATTTTGCCTTAATTCGGCATAGCACGAGCGCACCGTGCGATCGACCTTCCACTTGTGTTCTTTCAAAAGACATATACATATCCACCATCGGAACCCATATCACAACAATCTCGCCTGTGCGCACACTCCAAGTGTTGCCCAGGGTTGAGTCTTTGCAGTAACCGGAAACTGGCCTGCACGCTAGTCACAAAAACGTGTCCCCCTCGTACGTTTGCCCCACTACAGCGCAGTCCAACCTGAAACTCAATCCTGACGGTCGTCTTTAATAGCATTGTATTCACGCAGGGACCCCCATCGATAGGGCTCATGTCGCGAGAGCTCGCCAACCCAATGGACCGTCTGCATCAACAGGCGTCTCCTGCACTATCTCTTCCTCCAGAAATCCTTTCCGTCATCTTCACTTTGTCCAATCCTCTCCCAGGGCCAAACAGCCTCCAGCTTGGCCACGTATGCCGTCAATGGCGCCACGTTCTCCTCGGACTCTCTGAGTATTGGGTGGATGTGGTCTTTTACTCCAAGTTCCGTCAGGAAACCGATGTGTTCTTTCTCTCCTGCATCCTCGCTCGATCCTCCCCACGCCCCATCAAGTTGTTCAGCATCCACCTCTGTCCCTCTATAACCACAATCCTCGCCTCCAACTGGCATCGCGTCGTCTTTCTCAGCGTCCTGATCCTGAATGAAGATCATTTGCGATCTCTTCACACTGTTTTACAGCAATCTCAAACCTCTAGTCTCTGCGATCTCATGATCTTCCAGTCCACCGATCATGGCCTCTCCCCATCCGACCTTGTACCTCTGCCCCACGGCGCCCTCCCCACTCTCCGCCGCCTCCTTTCTCCAATCCGCTACTTACCATACATCGCCGTATCCTCACTCTGTCATCTTGACGTCTGCGGTCCTTCCGGTTATCCCCTCCAACACCCCTTCCCTACCCAGACACTCTCAACACTCTTTGATTGTCTTGCCATTTGTACGGAATTGGAGACGCTGTCCATTGGCAGTATGTCACCTATCGGCCTTGAAACCCCCTCTGAGCCTCGCACAATTCACCTCCGTCGTCTTCAGAAGCTGTCCATCCGCAACATCCGCGCGAGCACCATCCTCTCTACGCTCAGGTTCAGCGACACGGCCACCGTCGAACTCGACTGTTGGTCCGAGCGGACCAACATGGACGAGATTCGCGAAGTGCTGTCCCACACGCGCCCCCGTGCCGATACCGTTCACCTGACCACCGAGGACGGGCGGTTCCTCGTGCTCGATCTCCTCGACGACAACGCTCTGCGGCTCCACACGCAGTTCAGGACTGCCCTCATGAACTCCCCCGCCGAGATCGCGTACAGCCTCCCGGCGCGGTCCGGCGTCACGACGCTCGAGTGGAACATCGAGGACCTGCTCCTGCTCGAGCCGACGGCCCCGCGATGGGGGATACTCCTCTCCGCCTTCCCCGCCCTCACCCGCCTCGTCGCGCGCCGCCACGATCCATGGACGCTCGCGAGCGCGCTGGCGTTTGCGTCGTACCCCCCTGGAAACATCGCGCCTCCGTGCCCGCTCCTTTCGGAGCTCATCGTCGTGTGGCAGGCGGACGAGATGGAGCGGGCGACGGCGAGCGCGTTCGAGCGCGCAGTTATGCGCGCAGCCGACGAGGGGAAGGAGGCGCCCGCAGAGTGGATGGCGGGGGCGACACCCGTGGCGCGCGTGCACACCGTCGCGCAGGCCGTTCTCACCTCCCTTCTGCACCGCGCCGAATACGCACATGTGCAGCCGCTCGCGCGCGTGGAGCTGGTGGAGCACGACCTGAGCGTGGCGGCGGGCGCGGCGGGCGGCGGTGCGCGCGTCCCCGTGCAGGAGATAGAAGAGGTTCTGGCACCGCTGTGCCACCTCGTGCACGGGCCCGTCATCTTCAGGAAGATGTCGGGGCCGATTGCGTGAGGCACCTGCCGCCGCTGTGCCCCCCCTGGCCCTTCGAGGGGCGCGCGCTTGCACGTCGAGACTGTGACACGCGCGTCGTTGTACTACTGTATGCTCCTTGCACTCATCGCACACTTGAACACTTCGTTCTTTGACAAGCCAGGCACTTCAACTCGTGAGTGCTGCCAACCAACCGCCCCAACATTCGACTACATCTAGAGCTAGAAGACGCCCATCGGAGCTACTCGCGACTGGGACTAGCGCGCACTAGGTAGTATGTATGGTTGAGCGACCAAGAGCTTCTAGGCGAATATTATGGGCGTCTTGTATCAGCCAGAGTCGTCGCGAATACGGCGCGGGGCCCGGGTTCGTAGATAAGAATGGCGAAATGGGGAGAAAACCGGACGAGGAGTAAACAGACGCAGGTCACGTGCGCTTTCCGGCGCTTCACGAGTCCACTGGATATAGGGGCCTCGGCCCCTGACGGTGAGCACTACCGAGTATACCACATCTCAGTGCTCAGTGCTCAGCGTCCACCCGTCAATACCTCCAAAACGCAACATCGATGTTTACGCGCACATTCTCAGTACTAGCCCAAGGTCTTGGATTTGTGTGGGGCGGGGAACGTAGCTCGCACGCTATTACAGAGAAGCGTGCCCCTAACCTGTTAGGACAATTTTCAAACTGGTGCATACGTAGCTTGATGCTGACTAGTCTACCTCTTTTTGTTTTCGTAGAACCATGGAGCCTCAAGCACCGGCGATAAGCTCAATGGATCACCTCCAAGGGTCTCCTGTATTATCCCTCCCTCCCGAAATCCTTTCCGTTATCTTCCTTTTGTCCGGCCATTCCGGTACAAGATCCAGCAGCGTCCGACTCGGCCACGTGTGTCGCCAATGGCGTCAAGTCCTTCTCGCGCTCTCTGAGTACTGGATGGACGTCGTTTATTCGACCCAGTTCAGAAAGAAAACCGATATTCCCTTTCTATCGCTCATCCTCGACCGATCCTCCACAAGACCCATCAGACTCCACAATACTCGCCTCTATCCATCCATCGCCACAATCCTTGCCCCCAACTGGTACCGGGTTGTCTTTGTCGATGTCTTGATCCGGACTCAGGATCACCTCCTTGACCTTCGTGCGCTTTTGCAGGATCCTATCTTGTCAAACCTCCAGCAACTGTCCGTGCGAGTCCTGCGGGATGCCTATGGCCTGAAGAACATCAGTCTTACGCCTCTGCCGAACGGCTCCCTCCCCTCTCTCAGTCGACTCCATGCGTCGATCCTCTGCCTCCCATTCGTCGTGGTGCCTACGCTCCAGGTACTGCGAGTCGTCGACACAAAGTTTGTATATCCCTACATCACCGAGGCACTCCCGCTCCTCTTTGACGCCCTTACCATTTGCACAAAACTGGAAAAGCTGATAATTGGGAGGTTAGCGATGACCACTGGCGACACGCTACCCCCACCCCGCCTCATTTACATGCATCATCTCAAGAAACTTACCCTCAGCAACGCCATCCACTTCTTGCATGTATTGACCATTTTTGAGACGCTTAGGTTCCCCGCCACAACCGTTGCAATGTTAGGCTCCGACGGATGTTCGGGCCTACTTCGTCGTGTAATACCTCTCGTACACCCTACTGCCGATTCCGTGCGCATGACCGTTCACAACCCAAGAGCCTTCGCGTTGAACCTTCTAGAGGACGACACAGTGCGTCTCACCGTGCGACCCCAAGTCTACCCCCGAGGCCTTGCAGACATCGCCGGCATTTTCTCTGGAAGGCTCACAATGATCAACTTCGAGGTCAATTTCCTAGAGGATTCGCGGTCAGAACGTGGAAGCGCTATTTCGTTCCCCTGGGACAAACTCTTCCCCGATTTCCCAAACATCACCCGCTTGTCCGTGCGCCGACACCAACCCTTCGAGCTCGCCAGCGCACTCGCCGGCGATGTCGGCGCTGGACCCCCCTTTCCACGCCTCGAGGAGCTGTTGGTCTCGTGGCACGCCTCTGACGTGGAGCACTACCTCCCCCCCTTCCAAGGATTTACTATCGGGCAACGCGCACGCGCCGCCGTCGATGCTTTCGTGACGTCCTTGACCAGTCGCCGCCAATCGGGTGCAACGCTCCTCAGGCGCCTGGAGTTGCACGAACACGACCCAGACATATCCCCGTCGGCCGAAGTTGTCCTGGATCCCGGCGATGCCCATGCGATAGAAGACGCGCTAGCAACGGTGCGCGCACTCGTGAACGGGCGCGCCGTCTTCGAGGCCATGGCGGGGCCGATTACTTCCCCGGATGAGTAGTATCACCCCTATGGTCTTGCGTGCAGAAGCCGCGCCAGCGGTGGAGGACACATTCGCGCCGCTGCGTGCGCTTGTCAGCGGCCCCGTCGTCTTCGCAAAGATGTCTTGGCCGATCGCGACTGCATGAAGCAGCGTCCGCCACGATTCCCGGTCCCCTCTCAGACTCCGGCGCCGGCACCTGCCTGCTGCAACGCTTGGACACGCCGCATCGTCTGTACTCGCTACATGCTCCTCCTAGTTCACTACTCGCTGGGGCACTGCTGCACACTACACAAAGCTCGTGAAGAAACATCCCTGTATGCAATCGCGAAGGTGTGGGCTTACTGTGGAGACTATCCTGTAGGAGCATATTGCCACCTCGTCGCCCGCACCTTCAGCGGTGCGCAGCCGACGCGCGCCCCGCCCTCCAGCTCAAACGTCGCCTCGCCACATCCCCGACCTCGCTTCCTCCGGAGAAGGCAAAAGCCTATCACTCTCCATACCTTCACACCGGTTCGCACAAACATTGCCGACGCATACGAGCCCCGCCCGACCCATAAAAAACCCACTGCACGGTGGAGGCCATCGTCTCTCCAGCACCCAGCCACCTTCTCTCGCACCAATTACATCCTCTCAAACTTACCATCTCCCTACTCTCACCGCGACCACCATGTTCTCTCGTCTCTCCGTCGTCTCCGCCATCGTCTTCGCCGCGCTCGCCACAGCGCAGAGCTGCAACACGGGCCCGGTCCAGTGCTGCAACAGCATGGAGAGCGTGCGTCGTTTCTTTTTCCCTCTCCTCTTCGCGCTAGAGCTGACCCGGAGGCGCGCTCGCAGGCTGACTCGGCAGCGGGCTCCGCGTTGCTGTCCATCCTCGGCCTAAACCTGCAAGACACGACGGCCCAACTTGGGCTGGGATGCTCGCCGATCTCAGCAGTCGGCGTCGCCTCTGGGAACGCGTGCAAGTCGCGGACGGTGTGCTGCGAGAACAACAACGTCGTAAGTGTCCATTTTTACTCCCAGAATGTGAAGCGGATACTCACCCGAAGCGTGGACGCAGGGCGGCGCTGTGTCAGTTGGGTGCCTGCCAGTTTCACTCTGAGTGGCGGGGGGTGTCGCAGTTGAGGATTATGTTACTGTCCCGCATAATGCATAGATATTCTTCGTGCCACATCCATATTGTCCGAAAGCACGCAGCCACGTTACTTGGTCGTTGGGGCTTACATCAAGAGTAATGGAGCGACATGGTCACCACGAGACTGAAATTCAAGTTCCTACGAGTGGAATGAACTTGTCGCCCTCCCATTCCGTGGGAACATTTGCCTTGATTTGACATCGCACGTGGACACGTGCACCCTCCGACCGACCTTCCACATGGGCTCTTTCAAAACACATCTGCGGTTCGTGTCCTGACGATCTCGCCTTTATGCACGTCGGATCCGAGTGTTGCTTCAGGTCGAATCTCTGCAGTAATCGGAAATTGGTCTGCACTCTAGTCGCAGAGACGTGGGCCCCTCCCTTGTACGTTTATCCCCATTTCAGTAGCGCCAATGCCAACACTCAAGTATTCAATCCTGATGGCCCTCTTTTGCACTTCACGCAGGTACATATGCCAATAGACCTCACAATGAGAGAGCTTCCCAGCCCGATGGTCCATCAACAGGCATCTCCTGCCCTATCTCTTCCTCCAGAGATCCTTTCCGTCATCTTCACTTCAAGTTTGCCCGCCTTTTCCCCTACATGGCGCAATAGCCTTCAGCTTGGCCACGTATGCCACCAATGGCGTCAAGTTCTTCTCGCATCCTCTCAATATTGGCAGCAAGTCGTCTCTTCCTCCAAGTTTTCCCGAGAGACCGACATCTCCTTTCTCGACCTCATCCTTCATCGATCCTCTTCCAGACACATCAAACTCCACGGCACTCGTCTTTTTCCCTCTATAACCACAATCCTCGCCCCCAACTGGCACCGTGTCGTCTTTCTTGACGTCGAAATCCTGAATCAAGATCATCTGCGATCTCTTCATGGTGTTCTACAACGTTCCCAACCCTCCGGTCTCCGTGAACTCCTCATAACCTTCCATTCCACTGATGACCTCTCCCCATCCGACCTTGCACCTCTGCCCCACGGCGCCCTCCCCACTCTTCAACGCCTCCTTTCTCCACTCTTCTACCTACCATACATCGTCGTATCCTCACTCTGTCGTCTCGACGTCTCCGGTCCTTCTACTTATTCCCTCCAACACCACTTCCCGACCCGGACACTCTCGATACTCTTTGATTGTCTTGACGTTTGTACGGAACTGGAGACGCTGTCCATTGGCAGTATGTCACCTATCGTCCCTGAAACCCCCTCTAAACCTCGCACAATTCACCTCCGTCGTCTTCAGAAGCTATCCATCAGCGACATGCGCGCCAGCACCATCCTCTCTACGCTCAGGTTCCGCGACACGGTCACCGTGGATCTCGACTGTTCGTCCCATTATGCCAGCATGAACCAGATTCGTGAGGTGCTGTCCCACACGACCCCCCGAGCCGACACCGTGCGCCTGACCACCTGCGCCGGGCGCGTCCTCGCGCTCGATCTCCTCGCCGACAACGCCCTGCGACTCCACACGCTGCTCAGAACCGCCCACATGAACCCCCTCGCCGAGGTCGCATACAGCCTCCCGGCGCGGTCCGGCGTCACCACGCTCGTGTGGACCCTCAAGGACCCGCCCCCGCCCGAGCCGACGGCCCCGCCGTGGGAGGCGCTCCTCCCCGCCTTCCCCGCGCTCACCCGCCTCGCCGCGCGCCGCCACGACCCGTGGGCGCTCGCGGGCGCGCTCGCGGGCTCGTCGCACCCCCCGGGCACCGCCGCGCCGCCGTGCCCGCTCCTCGAGGAGCTCGCCGTCGCGTGGCACGCGGACGAGGCGGCGCGCGCGATCGCAGACGCGTCCGAGCGCGCGGCCGACGCGGGGTGGGCCGCGGGCACGGTGCGCGCGACGGGCGCGACGGCCGCCGCGCGCGTGCGCGC
>FTLJ01000728.1:0-20067 GCA_900155495.1 Porogramme epimiltina
CTGATGTGGCGGAATTAGCGGGACAGGGGGGTGGGACGGAAGGAGAGGGGTGGGGGTGGGGTGGATGGGTAGGGGGAAGGGTAAACGTAAAACCAGAACCAATCAGGGGGGGTAAGGAAGGGAGGGAGAGGCAGGAGGGGAAAGGTTGGGAGAAATGGGCACAGGCCAATCCGCATACGACATAGTCCATTCTTCTTGTACGCACGCTCTTAAATACGCTGGCAAGGCAAAAGGAAGGTGAAGGTGGGGGGTAAAAGCAACATCGGGATCATCCACGCAGGCAGGGCAAACAGTATCGTACAACTCCGTCGTCACAAGTCACAGTCCGTTTGAGAGGCGTCGTCGGGTGGGGCGAGCAGGCAGGGGCGCGCGGGTATGGAGGGCGTGTGGGCGCGAGGGAACGGGTCGGGGCGCGGGGCTCAGTAGGCCTCGACGATGATCTCGCGGCGCTCACGCGCGTGTTCCAGAAGGGCACCGACGGCCTTGCGACGGCTACGGGTCGCGAAGTTCTTCGGGACGAGCTCCTCGTTGTTTGACGGAGGGCCGCGCGGCTGGCGAACAGGGGTGCTGGCCAGACGCTGGACGACCATGTGGGAGTCCTGAGGAA
This sequence comes from Porogramme epimiltina, assembly GCA_900155495.1. Classification (NCBI taxonomy): domain Eukaryota; kingdom Fungi; phylum Basidiomycota; class Agaricomycetes; order Polyporales; family Polyporaceae; genus Porogramme; species Porogramme epimiltina. Next base: position 608 of record FTLJ01000728.1, read on the forward strand.
CGACTACGTTGATGCCCGGAATGGGGCGACCGAGCCCAAGGCCTTCGTACAGCTTCTTCGACGCCTCTTCACGCGGCGACAGGGGGACGTCGCCAGAACCAGCCGAGTGAGGGGTGCTGGGAGACGAGTTGGACTTGGAGGACGAGGAGCTGTCGTCGGCCTCGACGCCGTCGCCATCCACGACGACTGCAGCAACGTCGGGCTGCGCCGCTTCGGCCGTGAAACGCAGGGGAGTCGGGCGCGCCTTGCCCCCTGCGAGACCAGGGGGCGGAGAGACGCGTTCGCCGGGTGGCGGAGTAACCTTGACCATAGGCGAAGAGACGGCCCGGTTCGCGCTGAGGACCGAGTTGTTACCGGGGGCACGACGCCACGAAACGGCCGCATCAGACTTGGACTGGACTGCGGGAGTGGAGGGGGCGCCAAGGGAGGTGCCGCCGCTGATGACCGTGGTGTAGCTGGGTGTCGCAGGGGCACGAGCGCCTACAGAGGAGAAGTCGTCTTCGTCGGAGTCGTACTTGCCCGATCCGATACGGCTACCAAACTTGCCATTGAGCGCAGCCGTCATCGGGACATGGTCGTCAATGACGCTAAGCTTGGACCGCAGATGGTCCGCCTGGTTCGTGCGACGCATCTGGCTATTGGCAGTGGTTGAGCGCAAATCAAACGACGTGTTCATGGGGCCCGCAGTGGATGGCACGGCGTAGGATGCAGCGCGCCGGTTGCCCTGCTGGGCCTGTCGCTGACGCTGCTGCTGCTGCTGCTGCGCAGCCTGCGCAAGGAGCTCGTTCTGATACTGTTGAGCCTGGAGGGCCTTGGAAAATGTCAGCGGCAGATCAGTTGAACATGGTTAGAGACGCCGTACCTGGAGACGAGCGAATTCCATCTGCATCAGCTGCAGCTGAACCTGTTGAAGCTGGTTCTGGTTCATGGGGGGCATGTTGAATGGCATGCCATTCATGGACTGTTGCTGCTGCTGTTGGAAACGGTTGGGGATGCCATCTACAGCTGCGGTCATAGGGGCGTGACGGGGACGGCTCTGAACATAGAGGTTTTGAGCCATCATGTTCGAGAGTTCGTCCTCCTCCTCAGGAGGGTAGTAGTTGTCCTCCTGGTTCGGGGTGATGATGCGAGGGATGTTGAAAGTACCGGCTGGGGCCGCGGTGTGCGGAACGGGACCCGAGGAAGAACGGACTCCTCCGGTACGAAGACCGGCGAGAAGGGAAGCGCGGGGGTTAGGAGCAGGGGTGGCCATTTCGTGAGGTTGAAGAGGGGTCTGATGGTCTGGTTGAGGAGGCGGTATTCGAGTGCGGAGGGCGGATAAAGGAACGGGGAAAAGTACAGCTAGTGTTCAAATATAAGGATGGGGCCACTAAAGCGGGAATAGGACCACATAGCAAAGCTGACTTACCTGAGTGATCAGTGGGGGTTGTTTGGAGGAAACTGAGGCAGTAGGATGGACACGTCTATCTCTCTCCCAAGACTTTGCGGTGGACGGTAAGTGGGCGGGTTTTGCAGGGGTACTGCGGGTTTGTTGAGAAAAAAGGCCTTGGGCGATTAGAGTGGGTGGCCGAGAAGAAACCTGGCGCGTATAAAGAGGTAGCGATATATATGATAGAAGGTGAAGACCGAGACGGAGAGAGAGACAACAGAAAAGAGCCACCAAAGAGGTCTGAGAGAGAGGAGAGACGACAACTATCACGACGCCCCGCCCGACCAGTATCGCCATCGCGCCGAGGACCCCGGCCACCACGCGCGCCTGTCTGGGCCATATGCCTCTCCGAGCCGCGCTAGGCCTCGCTGCTCCGCCCGACCGCACTCGCACCACTGGGCCTCCACGCCCCAGGTCCCTGTCTCAGCTGTCCGATTACAATGCGCGTTGTACTCTACACGTATACGCAGTCCGAATACAACTATCCCCGCCTCCCCCGAGGCCCGCTCCGTACCCAAAATACCCGCTCGCCCCTCCTCGATCGCCCGGGACCCCATCCTGACCATGTCAAGACAATAGCACACCTGACGCGCCCATCCTGCTCCACACCCACACCCTTTTGTCTGGCCGCCACCCCCTACAGGTACTTCTTTGCACTAGCCCGCACCCGCGCATCGAAAACCGTGCTCCGGATTGGGGTATGCGCCGTGTGGAACGGGTTAAGCATCGTCTAGTAGGCAGGGCCACACCAGTGGGCCTCCGGTCACCCAGTCATCGAGGCGATACGGCTCACCTTGACATACAGCTCCCAGACATCATTGAAAAACGCTTTGATCCCGTCGTCGTTACGGGACTCGTGCAGCAACACGAACTTCATGTCTGACCCAACAGATCATCATCAATCACGCGCCGTCGTAGGAGCCCAGGGCGCACAGTGGGCGAGGCGACAGGGCGTACTTCCGGGGGTCACGAATGCAGATACAGTCCACTCGTTGAACTTATCCACGGACTTCAAATACCTGACAGTCGTGTGGATGAACGGGGCGCACAGAAATACATGGATTACAGGGACGACGAACATTACGCTATCCTTCCTCATGACCTCCTCGATGGCGTCCAGGCTCGCGTTCGCAATCATCTGGATTACGTGCCTGTCCTGCCCACCACCAATCTTCACAGCTCCCCCTTGACCGTGGTGTGCCTGGCTTGCACCTGTTGCGCCAGACAAAGCATTGAGAGTCCCAGCGAAGGCGGAAGTCGACCAGCTTGGAAGGTTCGAAGCGAGAGGAGATGTGGTCGCCTGAGAGGGCTTGGAGGAGTAATGTGTTAAGCTGTAGAGCGGCGTGTCCGAAGGTGACAGCAGGAAGAGGTGATGGGACATGGGTTCGGCGACGACGAGTATGAGAGGGCCAGGTGTGGTCTGTGGCCAAAGTAGTACTGTGGGGTGACGCGAATACAAGCTCTGACCGCATATATTGATCGAGATTCGCATATGGCTCGGAATCCGGATTGGGAGCCTTGCCAAACAACTCCAAGCACTGACCGCGAATGAGCGAGTTTACATAAGGCGACGAGTACCATTTCGGAACGTGTGCTTACCATGAGGTCAGTCTCTCTGCTTTCCTCACTCATTACGCCGTCGGCCTCTCTACGAAGAACGCAATTGCATGGCGCATGTATACGTTCGTTTTGCGCGTCGACGCCATACTTTACACACCTCCAGTTCGCCTCTAACCAAGTCTGGCGAGCAACACATCGAAGCGGTATCGGACGAAGGTTAGGGAACAACGGTTACAATGGAGGGAGGGGGCCACAGGGACCATGGCAGCGCATCAAGGACCGAATAAATGCTATCCCTAGCAGCTTCATCTTCTGGGGTATTATCGGTCTGAACGGCGTTGTGTTTGTGTCTTGGAACCTTGCATGGGCCAAGTATGTGAGTTTGCACATCCACTTGGCTGTTCTGTGCGCGCCATTGACAGGAGCTTCGCAGCAAAGCACAGGCGACCCATCTTCATATGTTTGGATGAGGAACCACTTCGTCGGGAGTATGAATAACATTCGCGCAGGGCGATGGTATGCATTTGTCCACGCTTCTAACCTGAATGTCTTACCTGACTGTGGCACACTAGGTACACGCTTCTGACATCTTGCTTCTCGCATGAAAACGCGGCCCACATTCTGTTCAACGGGTTCACATTCTATTTCATGGCCCCAATGGTCCTCGGCATGATCGGCAACGTCAGTTTCCTCGGTCTCTACCTCGGAGGTACGCCATCACCACATCCTGATGATCCCATCTACGCCAGTCCTCTCAATCACTCTCGTGGCTGCAGGCGGTGTACTCTCTAGTCTCGCCAGCATTGCATGGCGCAACTATAGCCAGCCGCGGTCCCACTCCCAGATCACTGGTTCGCACGGCGCGAGCGGCGCGATCTACGCCGTCGTTTCATTCTTCGCATGTGTCGCGCCCACTACGACGTTCTACTTTTTCGGCATCGTCCCCGTGCCTGCGTGGGCTCTTGTAACTGGCATCTTCCTCTACGACAGCTATGGTGCCGTGACCCACAGTGTGAGTCGTTCGTTAGAACCGAGATAACCAATACTGTGTGCTGACATTCGTACCAGAGCGGCACTACGGACGCGGCCGGGCACGTTGGAGGCATTGCCTCTGGGATTGGGTACTTCATCGCGAAGCGCCTCAGGATCCTCTGAACATTCACTCACATCCTACAATACTATACAACGGTCGGACTCCTGGGACAGAGATCATTACTGCATACGTCCAAACAATAACCGTTCTACGCTGTCATAATATTGTCATAATACATCACCCCTTCGAAAATACCGGAGAATATCAAGTCGAAACGCCGTCTTCCAAAGCTCGACGTTCAAGCGCAAGACTTGGGATGGGCTGCAACCCGTTCTAAAACAAACATCGCCTCGTGTCTGCTGCCTGGAGAAGTTGTACATGTCCGATACCACGTGTCAACTTGTGTGCTTGCAGCTCATAATGCTCACAGCTGTGTGAAGATACAAAGGCCCAAATAGAGCGTTCGGGAGTATGAACGAGTCCGAGAACTGCTCCACCGGTGCAAAAGATCGAGCGGCACAAGACTTGTCGGACCTTCGAGCTACAGTGTGTTCTGCGTAAGGCTGGTTTCTCTAGGGACTTGCAATAGAGCCTAAGTGGAGGGTTGGTGACCACCAAATATGATCTTGGCTGGACGTGCCCAAGGCCCGGCCGCGCTCATTAGAGCTCGACGCCCAGACATGCAGTGAACACAACCACTTGCAGAGGTCCTCGGTGTCAAGAAAAAAACGGAATCTTTAAGATTGTGGTGTGTGCGGAATAATTTAATACCATCCTTTCCCTGTGCTAGCCCCCACACAAACTCTACCCGACGATGCTGATTGGGTCCTTTTCGCCCTTGACAATGTAGTAGCTGAAGAAAAGAACCTTGAAGCATAGCGCCACGGCGGCATGCATAGCCGCAAGCAGGATGATGATGAGCCGCACAGGCTTCGCGTCGGCCTTCGGGGGCGGGTCAGAGACAAAGAGCCCAGCGAGGAAAAAAGTGCGCGTACCGTGGCAAGTACAGGATACACGTTGGCCGCAAGGAACCATCCGGATACGAGGAAAGCGACGCCGCACAAGGTCCAACGCAGGATAGGTTCCGGGGCCACACAAATGAGCTATACGGGTGACGACAAAGAAGAAGCATTAGATCTACCGCACGAGCAAGGAGGGGTTGGAAGGTAAACGCACCGCAACCGGGATCCACACGAACTGGCCATATCCCCAGACGGCTACCGCCTCGACAACGCTCCATTCTCCGACTCCAAGGTAGCGGAGGGCCAGCCAAAGGAGCACGGGCACACCGATGCCGTACGAGTACACGAGCGCGACAGCCGTGGAGAGCAGACCGAAGTCATACTCGAGCACGACGGCTGCGGAGGAGTCCCCTGGGTCGGAGAGGTAGGCGGTTATGGAGGATGCGAGCGAGGAGAAGACGAAGAGGGAGAAAATGAGTGTTGTGAGCGTCCAGAATGGCCCGTAGAGATCCGCGCTGGGAGTGAGGTGTGCGGAGAGGTAGTGTTGCGACCGCGGAAGAAGGGTGGTATAGCAGCGTCGAAGAACCTGTGTCAGAGGAGGCGAAGTAGGACACATACCATACGAGCAGAAGTGACGATGTGGTGAGGGTTAATTGCGTACCAGGCGATCCATGGACGGACGGATACGCTACTTTTTAGTTCCCTTGAACGAGCGGAAGGAAGGAAATGACGAACGGTCTTAGTGTCAACATCAAAGTATGGCTGGTAGTACTCCAGTTGCCAAAACCCAGAGCTCTTTGAAGGGCCATTTGAGAAATATCCTGTAGCGTAACATGGGTTTATTTGCGGCAGGGCAGGACAAACATAACACGTACCTGGAGAAGGGGCACCCGTGTTGCCTTCGCCCGCAGCCCGTGCATCCGTACTCAGGAATGCTGCCAACCCAACACTCTCGTAAGATTCTGACGCATGCCTCAGGATGGACTTATGGGGTACATTGGAACTGCAGCCTCTCGGGGCCCTCCTCCATTCGCTTGGAAAGTGGGAGGTGACGTCAATGGTTTGGTGGACGTGTGTAAGTGTACGCATAAGCCGACTTACATCGTCCGACTCAATCTGCACATATGCCATCTCTCCTCAAGTGAGTAGCGAGCAGGTTCTTGGCGGAAGGGTAGGTCAGAGAGTAAGAAGACAGCAATGATGAGGAGTAGTGTGCAGCCAAGTCCCGTGGCCGCGCCCTATGTCCATATGATGGGCGCCTGTAGAAGCCCCAGGCCACGCCGCTCAATTCGGAAGGCGTCGAAGATCATACGAAAGATTCAGGACACCTTCTCTCACTAATGCTATATTGTATACGAGATATGCACGAAGGTAGAGGACCCTGGTGTTTTCAATGCGAGATTGTCAAACGAGATGATGCATTTAAGTGCAGAAGCAATGTCCAATTCACAGCGCCTCAATTCATGAGTGTTCTGATACAGTTAGACACACGAGCCTATTTCTGTAGACGTTCGCGTTCGGTCGCTTCGCCTTGCACAACACGCTCCATGGCATCCAGCCAGATCTCAACCGTTATTGCACTCGAACCACCAAATGGCGATCGTCCTGACGCCCCCTGGACCGCAGGAACGCGAGAGGTAGAGGCTGGCAGCATCCCAATATATCTCGCATGAGCAAGAACGGGGAGTCGGCGAAGAGAACGACCCGACATCCCTTGGTCCTGATGAAATATATTAAACATCTCGCAACGGACTTGGGTCGGAAAAGTGAGGCGTACCCTGCATTTCTTAGCCAGCTGCAAGAGCCTCAGAGCGATGGTCTCAAAACGCTGTCCGGGAGTATCTGTTTGAACGTCGATACTGGTAGGCTGTAGAGGTTGCTCAGTCAAGCTAAGTTTGGAAAAATCTGTCGTCCGTTCGTATATCTGGGCGTGGGCGAGACTCGGGACGTCCTAAGACATTGCCATTAGTTCGTGAGGTCCGGCATAGATGACCTAGGCGTACCACTTCCGCTACAATGCCCCTTTTTACCAGTTCAATAAGGCAACCACGTAAAATTTCATATATTGCCTCTGGAGGGGGCAGGTCGACATATTGGACAATATCTGCACGGTCCACGAAAGCAGAGTCTAGTGCATTGAAGAGTAATCAGAACAAATGGTTGTGAGGACTTGGCTGGTACGCACCTATGGCGGTAGCTAAGTTGCTAGTCGACATAACGAGACAGTTTTTCTTGTGCTTCAGTTTGTCCAACTGGGTCAACAGGGCGTTGACAACCTGTAATACCACCTCATTGTAGCATCCTACATAACAACCAACGATCCACCTACCCGTAAAGCATCCGATGGCTCGGTCCCAGCCATCGCTCCCGCACGAGCTGCAGTCAATGATTCTACCTCATCTGTAATGGTGTCAGAATTGAGAGATTAAAGAGTAACTCCGCATATACCTATCAAAACGATTACGAAAGCTCCCTCGTCTTCGACCATTTCCATAATGCTACTGAATAGCTTCTGGACCAATTTACCCGATTCAGAGAACCATCTCGAGAAGAGTGAGTGTGAGTTTATCTCAAGCAATCGCGTATTCGTGTATCTGAATCATGGTGTGAACATGATAGTAGTGCATAGATTCAAGACACTCGCCTATTAGAGAGACGGATGGAAAGCTTTTGTGCCAATGCTCGACATAGAGATGTTTTTCCTGTGCCGGGTGGGCCGTGAAGCAGTACAACGCGATTCCATGACACCACATTGACTAAGGGTCATGATTGATTAGCCTCCTTGCAGACAGGATTGATTGGAACTTACAATCCACGCCAGCGTCACTGAACACTATAGTAGAGTAGATATAGTCGAGTAATTTGGCCTTTATATTTTCCGGGTAGATCAAGCTGTCCCATAAACCTTCCCAGAGCATGCTCGGAAGTTCACACGAGCTAGCAGCCATGACCTGTTCGTCGTCACCTCGGCCACTGCCACTAGTAAGCTCTTCGAGGGCATCGGTGTCCAGCTGATAAACGTAGATCTGCAAAGAGGTTTGTTCGATCGGAAGATAGGACTCCGGGCACGGGCATTCCGAAGCTGATATCTTCTCGACAGACGATGCAAGAAGGGGCACATCCTCCCAGCCTTCAATCACAGACGGAAGAAATATGTCCGACAAAGAAGTGGTCAGAAATGAATGTACGGCATTCTTGATGACGTCGAAGCGCGAAGTAGTGCCTGCTGACACACGTACTTCAACTAAGTCAAATTTATAAGTCGTAAGCATCCCATGAGTACGTGTTCAGTGTCACTCACTATGCACAGGCCAGACAATGGAAGGTTTTGTTGGCGCGGGCGGATTCATAGTGATATCATATCCTTGCTGCATGTTCAGTTATGGTTTCACAGCCAGAATCGAGTGTCGGATGGGAGTAGTTTTGATCGATGCGCCACTTGAGGGCAGTTATCAACCTGGATGGTGGTGGAAGGTAAGACGCGTGGGCTACCACGACCTTCGCGCGTGCTACCTTAGAGCGCGTCACGTTCACGTGATCGTCTTGCTGACGTTACCCGTCTCGCCGGCTGCGTGTTCTGAGGACAGCTTTGTGGACCCTCACTCTTAGCTCACCATGACAGACACAGCAGCATGCGTAGAATGCGGTCCGAACGGCGAGCAGGGTGCGATCTCGCTTCCGTGTTCGGTCCCCGCGACTCCCCAGGCCACTCAAGACCCATTGGATCCTGCGACATTCGTTCCCCCGTCGGCATCCATAACACCCAGCATCACTATCGAGTTCTGTGACAGGGTTAGTGCATATATCCATCCTTGTCGGGATTTTACGCTTAAGTGACACGCAATAGTGCCGTTGGTGCGCACGAATCCTCATCTTCGTCCGTGAATGTACCATTCTGTTTGCCGACTCAATTCGCGATGACAGGTTGCATAGAGCGACGTGGGTCTCTACGGAGCTCTTCCTGACCTTCCCCACTCCTATAATCAGAGCCATCACCGTTATGCCTCTCAATTCTGAAGAAACTGGAGGGCGCTTTCGTGTGTGGCTATACCTTGATGGCAAGCCCCCCATCCTCGCTTGGGACAGAAAGGTCGAAGGTGGCTTTCCGGAGCTTAAGGTTCTCGTGAGTATCAATGGTTCGCCAATATCGTTGCAACCGGTCCCAGTAGAACGTATCTACCAGCAATCAAATGCACGCAATGTGGGCAACCATCTTATTCTGGCCTGATTGCGTTCATTTGAATGCTTGCAGATGCGCTTTGAACCAATAAGAAACTACGATTTCTTGCGTCCCGGGAAGAGATCATGATGTTTGCCACCCCGGCCTTCCGCTACCCACCGGGACACCGCGGGCAGGAAACTCTGACAATACAGAGTTGACTGTGTCAGTGGACTTAAACCTGTGCATCTTGAGATCGACCCTGAAAGTCGGTCCCGGAGCGAAGAAATCGAAAGAGGCTGTCAATTGACTTCGATTGTAACTTCTACATACCAATGTGTTCTGACGCCATGGACATCGTTCTGTTTGCAGAAGCAACGTATCAGGGATCACGTACAGCCAGGAAAATCACTCGGTCATTCTGACAAATGAGCAGATTCACTTGCTGGATTGTACCCGGTGAACAAGCAGCATACCACACATTGTATCAATATGATTGCGCAACTTGTATGTCAAGTTATGTACCATCTTTGCTCCCACCATGATTCGTCAGTGTGAAAGCATCTGTCACGCGGCGGTCGGCTGATCCTCGTTGTGGCCTTCACCGCATTCTGAAATCATCAGTCTACCACTTGTCCAACAAGAACCCGGGCAGTGGGATCGGTATGCTCGGGCACGATCATCCACACGGAAGTTTATCAGACACGCCGTGCGGGAGCGGGTGGACGAGAGACACATGCGCTCCTGAGAATGTCGATCAATTCACACCGAACATGCAATGTCAAGTTCGTACCCCGCTCCGCTCCATCAGCTTCTTCCAGGCGGAATCCTTCCAAAGGTGGAACCAAGGGAAACACCTTCCGGGAGGTACGTAACGCAGCGACCGAAGCAGTTTAATTTACATGACGCTGAGTCTGACTTCCCAGGCGAAACTCCGATGTCCGCGACGATACCCGTAGTGCCTTGCCCTGCCAAAAGTCGTGATACCTAGTCTGGTTCTAGGAGCCCGACCGGCTGGCCGCTCTACGTGCACAACATTCCTCCGGCCGCTCTGTCGCGCCCTCCAATCCGAGGACATTGCTCCCAGAAGCCTATACACGCCCGCACCGTCGTCCGCGCCGCAGTATCCCCAACCTGGCCTGTCACGCCCACAGCTCCCCAGAGAACATCCGGCTCGGCGTCCAGAAGATCTGCTCCCGCCTGTCGCTTATCTGCGTCGTACCCCCCACCCTTCCCCGGTGAGCCGTCCTTCCGCGTGCTTCTGCTTCGCTGAACTTTTGCCTTCGCCCGCCCGCCCCATAGACCCCACCACCCCGACAGAAGCCTTTGCGAAAACGCGTCATGGTGCCACGCCAGCCGGCTGCGACGCGCTGCTTCCCGAGCCCAGCGCCATCCAGCGGGGCCGCCCTACAGACCGACTGTCTTGGCCTCTCACATCCGGACCTTCGCGCTATGTCGTCGAAACCCGCGGACCACATGCGCGCGCCGGCGGTGAAAGGCCGGCATTCGTCCGTCAAATCCCCGCAAAGCTCGTGGGCCGTCTAAACTTACCGCTCCGCCGTCACGCCCGGGGCCTCTCGTCATGTTTACGAGTGCTGCTCCGCGGTACGCGTCGCGAGCGCGCGGTCCCCTAGCTCTCCGCAGCCTGAGCTTGGGCCCTTGCGTTCGCCTCCGGTGGTCACGCGCGTCTGACGCGGCGCGCGCTCAGGGTGGCCTTCCGACGTCCAATTCATTTGGCAGTCCTGACTCTCTCAAGCACCCCCGGGTTTGGGAATCAATGCGCGACGAGAAGGATGCTCGGGCACGGGGCTAGCTGGTAGTTCATTCTATCTTTGTTAGGCTCCACAGCCGTACAACGCCAGCGCTCAGCTCCCGACGGCATCCGCAGGAGTTAGTTCGGACAAACTTGCAAATGCCGCACCGTCGTCCTGTCAAGCGTTCTAGAGCTCATTCATGGCCGTCCTCTGTATCAAAGTTGTGACTGGTCAAACGTTCACCGCCGATACGGCTCTTGAACTCGTCGCAATATCCCTCAATATAGACACAGAACAACGTCTGATATCGTCAAGCTCGGCCTACTCGGGCAGCGTCGACCTCGACATGACTATCCTCCAACTCTCGCGTCGGAATGGGGGAGCATCCGCCAGCTCCACTAGCCCCATCCCCACAGCAACCCACCCCCGAGCTACGAGCAACGAAGTAAAGACGGGGATCGCGACCAAGTCCCCGCCGCGTACATCTCGAAGTCCCGATCTCGACAGCGAAACCTTCGAGCCGTCGTCGCTCGATCGTCACGGCCCCCGAATCGCGCAATACCGCAACCGTCTCGACCGCGCTGCAGCGCGATCTTGAACCTTCGTACGCACCGCGCACTCTCCCGCTGAACCTTGCTCCTGCCCACCCCCCACCCCTCGCCTCGCTTCAAAGTTCGCCTAGCCCTTCCTACGGCCGCCCCCGCCGCCGGCGTGTTCGGGCGATTCCGCAGCGCACCACCCTCGCCGGAGACCCCCACCCCTGCTCGCTCAATATTCAATGCCCGGGCCAACTGAGTCCCTCCCCCTGCTCCAGACCCCCCGCTCCAGGGAGAAGCGTTCACCCCGCCGGCCCCGCGCCCGCAGTGCGGGGTAGGCCCGGGCCCCGCTCTCCCGCCCCTTTTGCAGTTTTGAATGTGGCCCTTGCCCTTGCCCTCGCGAGGCCCAGCGCGCGCGACGCCGGCGCCCCTGCGCCCTGCGCCCATTCATCGCCGCGCCCCTCTCAGCCTCTCGGGGCGGCGCCCAGGGGACCCTCCAGGCCCAGCGATGTCAGTGAGTGCCCGGGCGGTCCGCATTTCAGGCCGGGTCGCGTGCGGGCGACGGGAGCCCGCTGCGCACGTTCGCCCGCGCCCGGGCTCAGGCTCGGGCGAGCTCGAGGCGGACTAACTGCCCCCCGGGTGACCGGCCGGGCCGCGCGCCACGATCGGGGGTCGCGCTCAGCAGGCACGGGCCCGCCGAGCATGCTCGGGGGCGGCAGCTCGCGAGGCGCGTCGGGGTCCTCCGCGGCCCCAAGGGGTGGCAAAGTGTGCAGCAGCGTTAGCACCTGGCTTCTTCTCTCTCCCTCGAGCCCCGCCTCCGCCGCAGGGTGTGCCAGATAGCAAAATTGTAATGCACAGCTGCGGACTGCAGCAGACCCCTCCGTACCTCCGTCTTCCGCAGCCGCCCGCCGCACACGCACGCACGCACGCACCACAAATAGTTCGCCGCACTGGGGCATGGCGCGAGACGAGACGGGGTGGGATGGGATGGTAAAGCACTGCTCCGGTATTCTGATTATCGAGACGACTACGGGGTCCGGCGGCGCGTGCGCTATCCACAAGCAGCTACAGCACTACACAGCCAAGCTCGAGCACATGCGCCGCTGACGACTAAGTGGGTGGGCAGTGGCAGCCAAGGGGGACGGGACGGGCCGACGCACATGCGTACGTGCGTCGTGACCCAGGCCCGCACCCCAGGTGCCGGCCCCCCGGGGGGTGTATGCTAAAAGTACCTTCTTGCGCGCGCGCTCGACGGACGGGGGAGGGTGGGAGGGACGGGGAGAAAAAAAGGGACGTTCTACTACTAGTCGACTATATGCCACACTCCCGAAAGAAGACAACGTCCGTATGTGCCGAAGAAAGGGTGGGATCCGGGCTCTTCCTACACTATGTAACACTTTTGGTACAGCGTCCGTGCGTGCGCAGCTGGGGGAGATCAAAGGGGGGGGGGAGCAGGGCGGGGCAAGCGAGCGACGGACGAATATATACACAGTATATGTTAAGAGAAAAGTTTATTCTGCTTCTCCGAGATTCCTTATCGACGCGCGCCGGCGAAAGCGAAATGCACGGTGGCGTCGGCAACAACGAAGGCGAAGGCGAAAGCGTACTACGTATAGGGGGTGAAGTCAAATGGGGGAGGCTGTGAAGATGAAGGGGGACATCGAAAACGCGTCCGAGCAAGGGGGTCCAAACGTGCTCAAGCGTTCGAGGGGCCGTCACCTGTGCGCGCCGCCGCAGCGGCAGACGCCTCCGCGACGAAAACGCTGACAGGAGTAGTGGCCCGGGGCGCCTCGGCCATAGCCTCGACGTCGTCCTCGCCTGCGAGGAACGCGACGCGTTCCTCCGCGTACGCGGCCTCCATCGCATCCTCGTCCTGAAGCTCCTCGTCAACAGCCTTGCGGGTGATGTACGAGAGGTAGACGAAAATGGCGAGGCAAAGGACGATGCCGGCGATGGTCGAATAATGCGAGAGCGAGCTGCCCTCGTCGTCCGTCGCGGACTCGGTGCCAGGGCGCTTGACGTGGTACTCGGCAAAAGAGTGGATGGAGCTGCCGATGCTGGTGTGAATGATGAGCTTCGGGAGCGAGAGCGCCGTGCAGAGCGTGTAGGTCCGGAGGGTGAGGCTCGGGGATGCGGCGAGGAGGCAGTTCATGACGTTGTACGGGTAGGGGGCGAGGCGGATCAGGAACAGGAGCTTCGGATTGTTCTCGATCGCTCGGACGACGCGCTTGACCCATACTGTGCATGAGAGCCAGCGCGAGATGCTCGCGCGGCAGAACGTCCGAGAGAGTGTGAACACAACAAGAGCTCCTGCGAGGGAGGCCCAGTACGATATGATCGCACCGGTCCACGGACCAAAGGTGTAGCCGGAGAGGATAATGAGCGTTGAGTATAGTGGGATTGGGGCTATGGAAGCGCGTGCCATCGTCAGCATGGAAGCTTGCACTGCGCACGTCGATTGATTAGGCAGGCTGTTTGACACTTACGGAACGTGGTTACGAAAATGAGTGTAAAGATCACTGCGTATCCGAGGTATGTGTCGGACTTCAGCCACCGCGAGAGTTCATCTAGACCTGTATAGATGGAAACACGCAAGCGGTGTGAACAGACCGCAACATTGACGGGAGGCGGTAAGGAATGGCGCGTACCTTGGAAGACCTCGACTTTCCAAAAACTAACGGCGACGAGGAAACCCAGCGTCGTCAGAACGTAGAGAATTATAGGGATCCAAGGCTTGATTAGGTTGGCAATGCGTAGGCCGCGGGGGCGAGTGTAGGGAGAGGATGCTGATGATGCGGAGGAGACGGACGACGATGTTGGCCAGCTTGATGCGATTGGGCAGGGAGCGGGAGAGAAAGGTGGATGAAGATGCGAAGGGCGCGGATGGTGGGGGCGCTGAGACCGTATCCAGGGAGGGATTGAAGAAACGGGCGACGCTACCGGTGTGCGCGAATAGGAAGAAGGGCCAGCAATGGGGGACATGTCTCGGGGTGGACGCGCGGGCTGGGCAGGACCAGCCTTCTTCTCATCGTACACTACCTCCTGGATGTGGGCGAAACGGTGGGCTTGCGCTTGCATGGCTTGTCTTGAGGATGACGGGTGGGGCGAGGAGGGGGCCGGGTGCGCGGAAGAGTCGGGGCGAGAGATAGTGAGGCGGGAAGGCTGTCCAGGCCGGGCGGGGAGAGAGTGCAAGTCCATTGCGGATTGGAGGCCAGTCCAATTGAGGCCCTGTGAGCTCGGGCGGGGAGGGGAGGGGAAAGAGGAGGAAGAGGACGACGACGACGGGGGCGGCGAAGAGGAGGAGCCGTGGAGGCTCGCGACGTCGAGGGAGTGATGGAAAGCTCAGAGTCAGGGCCTTGCAGAGACGAAAGCCGAAATCGTTCTGATAAGTCGGTATATATCCTGATCGCTTCCCACGCCCCGCGACAGTGATCGGCGCTCCCGCTCCGGGCGCCCTCCCCCGCCCCGCACCCTCTTTCCAGTCACCGGATGCTCCACCAAACCCCTCGTTCGCAAGGAACCCGACCTCCAAATCAATCATCTCCCCGAGACCGCCTCCAGCGGCGGCGGCCACGAGCACCCCGCCCTCGTCGCCACTCCCCCGGACGCGTCCTTGCCCCGGAAAAATGTCGACGGCGATGCAGGCGCATGCGCAGCGTCCGTCAGAATGAATACCACCCACCCCGATATAGCTGCTATCGCGCATGGTGGCAGTGCCACGGGACGTATGGCAGGCTGCATCCAGGGACCACCACGCCAGGCCCGCCCCAGTTTTTCCCGAACGCGCCCCTCCTCTCTCACTAGCAGCGACGCCCCCACCGCCGTCGGACAGACATACGTCATGCGCGGACAGCCCAAGCACGGGCGCATGCACTGAGCAGGCCACCTGAGCCTCCACCTGGTTCGCCGCGCCCACCATACGCGGCCGCCTCGGACCCGCTAGACCGCCCACGTGCGCCGCCCGTTTCGTCGCAGGACGCCCGAGGCGTCGGATCCGTGCGCTCTGTCCCGCCCCGCCGCCTCGCGAGTCGCAAGGCTTCCGACCTCTCCGTCACGCCTCGCCCCGCCCTTCCGCCGCCTCTGCTGCCGGGTCGCCGCCCTGCTCAGCGTGCTCGCCCTCTTCGTCGACGTCGACGCGCCCAAACCATGTCTCTCTCCTCTTCAGCCGCCGTCGCGCCGATGCGCACCCTCGCCCGCGCCCGCCCGCGCAGATCGCCGCCGGGGTGCCACACCCACACCCCCGTCCCCGGCGCGGCGAGGCCGTCCGGCCGACGCCCCTTGAGCACGAAAAACGCAGACCCGGGCGCGCACACGGGCACGGGCACGGGCACAGACGGCGCCGCTGGCGGTGGCCCGCCGCCACCTCCACCTCCACCGCCCCCGCGCTCGCGCCATGCGCAATTCTACACCGACTACGCCGCCGGGATGCTCCCTGTCGCCCTGCTCGGGTCTGCCGTCTACATTGTAAGCACCCTCCCCGTTTTCTACCCCGCCCCGCCCCTCCTCCCCCTGGCCGGTTCGGTGCGCGCGTTCCGTTCCGTCCGGTCTTGATCGTCGCGTCTCGTTTCTGTTCACAGGGTTTGCGGACGTGGCAGCAGCACCTCGCACACGAGCGGTTCCTCCTCGAGGCGGAGGCCCGCATCCGGGAACTTGAGGCGGAGGTCGAGGCGCTCATGCAGCAGCAAGAACAGCGGGAACGACAGCTGGGCTCTCAGCCGGGGGAGGGCGGCGACCGGGGTACCGAGGGCTCAGGGAAGAAAGCGGCGGGGTGGTGGCCGTGGTAGCGCTATATTTGAGGATGCGGTGTGTCTCTGTCCTGCGCGGTTGCTTCTCACGTGTTGGCATGACATATGTAGCTCGGCTCTCTCTGTCTCTCTCTCATGCGGTAGTACATCCACAAAGTCTACAACAAAATACGATTAATGGATCCTGAGTACGCGAAACTAAGACTAGATGGCGGAGCAGCATGTAGATGTAAGACGAGGGTATATTATACGGATGGGTACGTTCATTAGGATCCCGTCTTGCTCAACGAGGTTTTATGGCGGTCGTAGAGTTTCATGGTGCTGCAACGGGCGTGCTCAGGGGGGCATGCCATGCTGAAACATATGCAAATGCAACTCACCTAAGCACCGCCGAGGCGAGGCCCGCCATCGTCTGAACCTGTCCCTTTGCCCGCTTCAGGTGGAAGACATCATAGGCTGCGGGAAAGTTAAGATTGGCGTTCATCAATAGATGGCGGTCCCTGTGTGCTTACAGACAAACACCAAGTCCATCACAAGCTTCAGCCTGGATATTTGTATCCAGTAGTCTTGCCGCTGCAGGCGTGCGAGTTCTTTGTTATCGAGCTTGTTTGCGGCGGGATTTGACTTGGAGGTTGTGCCGGCCATCGACTCGTCATATAGCCGGCCCTCGACTGCTCATCCGGCGTGGGCAAGGGAGTACACCAGAGAAGGCGAGACACGCACCTTGGTGCTGGAGGTCGAGGATCACGCTCCGCTCCACGCTGTTCTCGACCAGGCTCACGAGCGTGCCCGCGAACCAGCACCAGTCCGCGAGCCGGCCCGCACGCTCCCCGGTGCGCTTCCCGACGAGGCCGAGCTTCGCGAGCGTCGCGCTGTCGTCCGCGAGGCCGTTGACGAACTCGAGGAGCACCGGCGGCGGCGCGTGGAGGAAGGTGTGCAGGAGGGGCTTGCGTTTGCCCTTGCTCGCGCCGGACGCGTACGGGTCCGACTCGTGCTGCGCGAGGATGGACGTGAGCGGCGGGAGCCAGTTGAATAGGATCAGGCATTTCCTGGGGGAGGAAGAAGCACCGGGGTGCCGTGTCAGCATCGGGAAGGCGGGAAGCGTGGAGGACGACGCATCGGGGGCGCGGAACCCCCTCCGTGCGTGCGCACCTCGTCAAAGAGAAGCCTGCGATGGCGGAAGCCAGGCGCTGCGTGAGCTCGGCCTCCCACGCGGGGCGGCGGCGCCCCTTGAAGGCGGGGCTGGCGGTGAGCGCGAGGTGGAAGAGAAGGTACATCTTCATTGAGTACTGGAGCAGTTTCTGGGCAGTGGCGGGCGGACGACGTCAGAATGCTCGCCCCGGCGCGGGCGTGCGCCCCGCATCCCCGAGAAGAAGGAACTCACGAATGCCTTGTCGCGCCCGACGGCAGTCTTGAGCACCTCCCGCCACACGTCCTCGCGGCGCACGCGGCTCTTCGCCGCGTCGGCCGCGTCGGTGTCCTCCTCCTCTTCGTCGTCCCCCACCTCAGTAGTTGCCACCTGCGCCTCGTCCTTGCTGTCGTACTCGGAGGCGTACATGCCGGAGGCGCTAGACATGATAGATGTGCGGGGTGTGCGGGGCGGGTGCGACGAGAGCGGGTTCATCTGAAAGGACGAAGTGTCGCTCGGGGGTTCGTACGACGGGCCCGAGTCGTGCACAGAGATGAACGAGGCGGACGAGGCAGCGTGTCCGTGCGCAGAGTAGGGGAAGGTGATCGAGGACATTGTGGCGGCGGCGGCGACGGCGATGGCGACGTCCAGCGGGAGTGCTAGCTGCAGCAGCTGGTCACGGACTCGGGCTGAGCGCGTCCGCAATCCAGAGGTCGGAGTCGCCACCGCATCCAGGCGCGAGCGCCATGCGTCCGGAGCAAGCGAAAACGCTGCCACGTGCCCCGCAACCGCGACAAACACGCGTCAACTCCCGCATCCAGCAGGACACGCGTCTGCGGCCTGCGAGCGAGCAGCACCGGTTGAGGCTGCAGTGCGCGGGCGGCTGTGGCGGATATCGACGACACCCGCCTTGGAGCCCTCCTCGGCTTGCACTCTGCTCTCCTCCATCTCTATCTTCTGCTTTTCTCTCGACCTTCATGGCGACATCGATAGCGTCCGGCCTCCGTTCGCCACCGACGCCCCGCTCTAGCGCACCGTCGCCGCGGCCAAGCGCGGCGTCGCCCGTCCCGCCCCCGCTATCGCGCCCGGTGGTGACGTTCGACGCAGACCTGCTCCGGGCGTACATGAAGGAGCTCCTGCAGACGACGCTCAAGAACGCGACGTGGCCCGAGCCCCGCGAGCGCGACAAGGTCAAGGCGTGGATGAAGGAGATCGGGGAGCGCGTCAAGAAGCGGATGCTGGGTAAGTCCATCCGGTTGCCCACTCGCCCGTGCGCCAGCTTCCTTCCCCGTCGGCCGATGCGTCTGGGGCTCTGGATCTGCCGAGGCTGACGACCGGGTGCGCTCTCCCCTCCGCAGAAATTCAACCACGAGACTTGTGAGTGGTGCGCGGCTCCGGCGGCGCGCGGGCCTGCGCTTGCGCCTGCTCCTGCGCGCCCGCGTCCGGACTCGGACGTATGGACAGAAAGGTGCTGACGACCCACCCTGCGCACCCGCGAAGCAAATACATCGTCCTCACGCAGATCAACGAGAACGCGGGCCAAGGAGGCCGGTAAGTGCGCGCGTTTCCCCCGCGTTTTCCCCCTGCCCCATCTCCCCGCGCGCGAGAGACGTTGGATCTGACCAGCGCGGACGCCCGCACGTCGTCTTACGCGTTTTCTACGCCGAACCTCCCGGAACCACCGAACGCGCCGACGCGCGCCCCCGTGTGCTCCCGCTGCAACTAGAGCCGACCTGGTGTGCCACTGGGAAGACTCGGACGCGGTCGCGCAGGAGGTGTTCGCCAACGTAAGTGCGCGCCCTTTCCGTTTGAGCGACCTTGGATCCCCCTCCGCCGGTCTGCTCCCGCCCCCTTCCCCCACGTCCGGCTGACCCCGCCCGTTTCTTTCTGGACTAGGACGCCATCATATGCATCTGCGTCGCGTTCGCGGTTCGGACAATATAGGACCCCGTCCGCGGAGCGCGTCGCGCGCCACCCGCTCGTCCGAGCGGGATCGTGCGCCGGTGCGCTGCGGTACGGGACGGCGGCGGCGGGCGCGGACCCCCGCCGTGCAGCGCAGAGACTGTAGTTCGGAGATACCCACGCCACACACGCGCATGCCATTGCCATTCACGCTTGCCCTCGATCGTCGCTGCCTGCTTGCCCGCCTGCCC
>FTLJ01000730.1:0-14907 GCA_900155495.1 Porogramme epimiltina
TAGCGACGTTTGGGGTACTCACGAGCTCCTTCATGACCTCGTTCACCCTCTCTCCTGCGAGTGTGCCCTTGACAAAGATGGCCGTGCGTAGGTCCTCGACCTCCTTCGGCTCACGGGCCTGCTGAACCCGCTTTGAGCGGGCACTTTTTTTGGTTTTCTGTCGTGAAAAGGGGTTAGTGTGTGCGCTGTGTGCTCTTAAGGACGACTTGCACTGTCCGAAGCATCATGGTGCGTGCACAAGTGCGGGCGGGAACAAATTTCGAGCGGGGAAGTCGTTGACGTAGAGTCGTGTTGGGCTGTGTGGACGACAGCGCAGCAGCGGTGGGGAAAAGCGGGGGACGAAACGGTGGGTAGGACTGTGCTCGTGGGGGCGTCTGCGCGAGGATTGAGGCAGGATTCTCTCAATTCTGCAAGTCGCGCGCAACCGGCCCTAAACTGGCACACTGCAGCCAAATAAGGTCGCCAGCGCAACACTAAAGTATGCGCCCGGCTTCTTCTCTCCCCATTTCCATCCATCTCCTGCCCTCTTCGTGACGTAGAACAGGTTCCTTTTTGGATATTTAGACGTCGCCACTGACAATATCCACTTGCAGATCCGGAACCCACGCAGCCCGTCTACCTCGACCCGCACATGTTCTCTTGAGGCGAAGGTATGGCGTTCAGGCTATGTCTGGTGAGGCGACAGGGTTTTTGCTGCTGCGGTGCGCCCTTCTCACTCACCCTATGTTGCATGTACCATAACACACGCGCTCCCGACCCACGGGCACCCCATCCGCCTGCTTTGACGCATCAACCTCTTGCCCGGGTGGTATGCGGACGCCATCTGACCACCCCCGCGTAGCCTCCCTTGTGCGCGAGCTCACCACCGTGCTCGCCCCCATGCCCACCGCCCGCGCTGCCCATGCTGTCCCCATACAAAGAACACCGCCGCTTACGCTGCACAAAGGGCCGCAGTCTATGACCGGCCGCATCGCCCGCTCCTCCTGGGAGACCCTCATCTGCCTCTCCCCGGTGCGCCCTATTCTCTTTCTGCTTTCCGCTCCGGCTAAGGCTCACTCCCCACCTCGCTCTTCCGGAACGTTCTGCGCAGTGCGTGCAATGTACGCGCACAATCGCTCTGTGCGTGCCCCGTGTCCGCCGCCGCGGCCACTGCTGCCATCTGCGTCGTACTATCTCGCGTGCGCACCCACATCCGACTACCACCCGCGTGCACGCCCGCAGTGCCGCCCCTCCTCCCGTGTATCCGCTTCTGGGACCTAGCGGTGCACACGATTATCACAGCGACGGTACGGCACCTCCCTCCCCCCCTCTCGCAGATGTGCTCACTACGGTCCACACCTCTTTGTTCAATTCTTCTCTAACTTCTACCGTCCGCCCGCGCCCTGGATCTGCCCGACCCCTCACCTCATCATACACGGGGGCTTGCGGTGCCTATCTCTCTCCTCCACCACCGCGCCCGCTCCCGGAATGGCGCTCGCCCCTGCAACTTCGTCTTCCAAACCGCCACCACCCGCCCTTGGTTTGTGGTCTTCGCTTCGCAAAACACCGCCGCACGCACGCCGGTCGCAAAGTACGGCTTGGACGCACACACCGCACTTGCACGCGGGTCCATTGTGCACAACGATGCATCACGCACCATGCGTACGCGTGTACACCTAGGCGCACGCACAGCAGGTGGGCGTCACCGCCGTCGCCGCGCCCGTGATGGGTATGTGTTGGACACGATCGTCTTCACGTTTTGGGACACGATCCTCGTCGAGATGGACATGCACGTCGGCTTCGAGCTCACCGCCAAGGCCGCGAACAACCTCGTCTTCGACAGTGCAACCAAGCCGATCGTGCCCATTCCCTCGAGCCGCCTCGCGACGACTGGCGTGAAGATGATGTCGATGACGCTCAAATACAAGTATGTCCCCGAGGACGTGTCCCTCGGCTTCTACTGCAGTGGCGTAACTACTACCCCCAATGTACCGACGTAGTGGCTAGTACAATGTATTTAGTATCGCCAATATATTTATTATCAATATTGTAACGAATATCCTGGTGGCCAGCGTGATTAAATGGCCCTACCCTGGCTATGCGCGACCTGCTGAAAGATCCCGGGTATGATCTGGTGAGGCTGGCCAGGGAATACCTGGCAGGCAGTTGTTGACCAGGGAATATCTGGCACGGTAGCCATTGGCCGATGCGGCCGGGATCACCGGGCCAGGTGAGGCCGGTCAACAGGTAGTTGAATCATGAATATTGAATGATAAGGCCATATGTGCCAGGGTCGGCGCTCCAGGTATCTATTGGTGGCATTACCGGGTCCTTGCCAGCCCGGTGCCCTTTTGCTGATGCGGCGCTGGATCAATACGCGCGCGATTGCATTCACTCCAGTACGTTATGTAACGCATGCTATAAAAGGATGTGAAGCGGACGCGCGTAACATGACGGTGAGGAAATCCGTGTTTTCCGGAAGCTTTCGGCACGTGCTCTCTCCCACATTTCTGGGCGCTTTGCAACTTCCACCCCGCGATGTCGACTTCCCCAAGTTGCGACCCTCACGCACCTCACGCGCCTTGTGCCGGGTCTGCTCTCCCTTGCTAGCCTCCGATGCCTTCGTGATTCGTCCTGCTCACTCGATAGTATCTCGCGTGCCGCTATCGCCCCCCCTCTGCTATTTGGGTACACTGCTGAAACATGCAAGGTGGGCGATGAGTACCTGACGCGGGCCTGATTGCGCTGATTATGGCCATATAAGCAGCGTATACGCAAAGTTGACGTTTGGCAGCTAAACGGGGCCTACTAGACCCGACGCCTCGTCGCGCACGATGGCCTCGCGCCCAGAGACGCTTCACTCGACAAGCCAAAGGCGCGCGACTAAAACGCAGCACCGTGCACCGACAAACATTGAGCGCCGTCCGCCGCGGTGACGAAGGGCGTGGATTGGCGCGCCCCAGGAGGAGAGTGTCGCCTGATTGGAACGAGGACGGGAGGTCGGAATGGGAGTACGGCGAGGACGGCTCCGGTAGCACCGCGGGCGGGCGTGCGGATCGATCTGGAGCCTACCTTGCGATTAAAACACTGCGACGAGGCGAGGACGCAAGATCGGATGAGGAGGGGCTGCTTGGAGATGCGCGATGGCGGCAATGCCATGCCACACGAGGATGCCCTGACCTGCGCGTGTCTACGTGTCTACACACCCGTCCGCAACCTGGTGCGTCCATTCATATCTATCCTATCGCACGCGATCCAGGCTCACTGAGGCGGGTGCCTACAGCGCACCCCGACTTCTCGCCGACCGAGTTCCTCGTCATCGGGGGCACGTTTGCTACTCTTCGCGCCGCGCGGGGCTAACGAAGCGCGTGCATGCGTCACACCACGCCTCGGATGGTTCGTGGCCGAATCCGCCTACGGGGACGGCGCACCCTCCCCAACGCGGCCGTCGAATGCGCGAAACCCGATCACGAGAAGCCGATGGTGGAAAGTCGAGTGGGGCGAGACATTGGGAGCTCACGCGCCCATTCGGATCGTGGTTGGTTAGGTTTTGGCGTCGGCAGGGGGCCATGACGGCGATGGAGTAGGAGTATGCCTACGTCCCGATGGGGCTGTGGTTTTCCAAGTACGTGTGCGCTTTCTTTGAGATCGACGGTGCGCTGATGCCGGGGGTGGCGATCAGGGGGTATGTGCGTGAGAGCGCGAGGGCGAGGCTGTAGGACAAGGAACTGGTGGCGGATGGTGGATGGTATGTGTGTGCTTCCACCAGTGTCATCTGGTTACTCGTGCGCTGACGGGGTGCGGACACAGGAAGGGTTTCGTGCGGAGTACTGTGCGGAGCGTGTAGTCACTATTAACGGGTTTCATGGCCCGCTGTCTTGTAATAGACCTATGACGCATTAGAACGGTTCTCATTTTTTAATTGTGAACGTGCCCTGCAGTTTGGAATTCAGCTAGGTGATCCGAGCCGCCGTCCAGCCTGGGAATTCCGGCCCCGTTGAGCTACATCCATGTAGCTCGAAGTAGCCAACGTACCATGTACCGTGCGAGGCTAACGGACAAAGGTGCGCATCTTATTGTCATCGTCACCCTTCACATGCCACAGATGGACACCCGAGCCGCACTCGACCATGTTTGCAGCTGCCACGTCGACACGGGGCGAGGGGCACTGCTCGCATTGAGTACGTACTGCGGGACAACGCCCCGTAGAACGGCCCATCGTGACGTTTTCGCACTCGCAACTTAAAGCGTCCAACCTTCGGCCAGACAAACTAGTACGTACCGATAACTCTTGACTGCAATGGTACACTGGAATCTGACGAATGGAATGCACTCATTAGCTGCGCTACCGACCACATGTGTATACTAGCGAGCCTGCCAGGCCCGGCTAGTATACCGGATAGTGTCCGTCCGTGCGCCCTCCGCACGCGAGTGCTCCTTGTTGTCCTAGCACATCCCTTGCGGCGCGCGCCCTCGAGTGCGCGCTGATGGCCCGTCCGGTATACCGGACGGTGTCCGTCCGTGCGCCCCCGCGCGTACGTGCTTCGCTGATGGCCCGTCTGGCATACCAGACGGTGTCCGTCTGTGCGCCCTCCGCGCGTACGTGCTTCCCGCTGCACTGGCCTATCCCACGTGGCGCGCGCTCTGGGGTGCACGCCGATGGCCCGTCTGGCATACCGGACGGTGTCCGTCTGTGCGCCCTCCGCGCGTGCGCTTTCACCCGTGGAACGCACTCTCGTGTGGGCGCCGATTGCGCGTTGGGCCGCGAAAGCTCCTCGCCCCCAACACGTGAGGGGCTGTGGGGGCACGCCCAGCTGCATACGCGCTGATAGGCGGGACTTTGTGGCGTTACCGTGGGATGGGGCAGATATTGGAATTGACTGAAGTGTGACGGTGCACCTGCGCCATACCATCCGGACGAAGGTTACTCTATCATAGTGTCATATGATGTGGCAATTGTCCGAGGGGTAGCGGTAGGACAATTGGGCTGATAACTGATAACATAGGAGTGCAGCATGTGCGTAGGAGGTCGAGCGCGAGCGCTGTAGATATATAAGAGTATGTGCTGCTAGAACGGGGGATGGTGTAGGCAAGCCGCAATGCCACGCACGAAACTCCGCCCCAAGAAGATTACCGGAGGGGATGCGCCCACGAGGACCTTGGGTACGTTGCTGCCGTTCACGTTTTGCGTATCACGTTAGATAATGCAAGTCCCCAGGTTGTCGTGTGAATCAGCCACCGAGAGAGTGCGAGGAGACCGCAGCCGCTGCCCCTAGCGTGGTTGGTCGCCCGAAGACTCCGGCGACCTACCTAGCAGGTCTTCCTGGGGCTCGCAGGAGTGCGTGCATTGCATAAATGAAGGCACCGACCATTCTCGAGGAACTGCCTGCGCGGGTGGCTTCTCAACACGCGCGCGCAGAGGTAGAAGCCCCCCGGAGTCCGCCTGCGAGGTCCGAGGTCGAGCAACATGCCGACTCAATGGACAGGGAGTTCGGGACTGTGGTGATCCCGCGTTTCGAGCCAGAGGGTGGCCAGGATGTAGGCGAGACTCGTTCGGAATAGTGTATTTGTGCTGAAGTGTCTGTCTCTAGTGGTGTGCCCTCTGCCAGAACGGTGGAGTGGTGATCTCGTGCAGCACTTGTCCGCGATGTGTCTGCCGAGATCATTTTCCGGCCCTGGACGAGTTTCCTGAGGAGCTCGTGGCGGAAGCGATCTTCATCTGCCCCAGTTGTCACGTACAACATAAATATACGAAGGACGATCCCATGCCGCCATATAAGGCGCATTTTCCGAAAGTCATCGTGGCCTTGGCTGATCTTTCTACTTAGGGCTTTTATTTGCAAAGAGACGGTGAACTGGTGGCTCTCAGGGAGCCGTTCATGCCGGTGGTCAATACGGGGTGTCGACCTGTGAACTCACAGCTAGACTCGGAACAGATCATCATCATTGTGATCGCGTTGAAGTCTTTGAGCCGGGAGGGCTGTCCGTCGCGCGCGATGTTTGGGGTCCTTCGCGTATTCTTCCAGCACGCTCCTTGGAAATTAGGGTACATCTGCGCGGTTTACGACTTACGGTATCAAGAAGATGCTGCGGAATATCGGAAGAAGATGGACTACGCTCTTAGCGATCTTTGCAGGTGAGTGTGCGTAATCGAAGATGAGCGGGAACTGACCACGTATGCAGGCCTGGCACTCGCGGTCGCGTCATCGTGTTCGTCAACTCGCACTCACAAATACGCACAGGCGACCTGTACTATAACGACGATGAGGCTGCCCCAGGTCTGAAGGCGGTAGGTCTACTACTCTTGTAGGTAGGTATTTCGTGCACGCTGATGACGCGCGTCCCTCAGTGGTTCAAGCATGTTCTATCAAACTCGCTTCGGAAGATTAGCCAATATCACTAACTCTCCATGGCGTTCATTTGCTGTGGCGCTCCGATCAACGCGCCAGGCCAGTTCAAGCGGTGGGTGAAGGAATGCGAGAAGTGACTCTCTATGTTGTGGTTTGTGATGAACGGGTCTGATCGAGTTATTTCAGGCTAGGCGTGAAGCGTGCGTTTGCATTCACTCAAGCCTCCCTGCAGGGATCGCTTCTGGGGACGTTTTTCATCAACTACGCCACACGGTATTACATCGAACATGCGCCGCTGACGCAAAGGAACGTCATGTGTGAACTAATTGCAAGCACAGTCCACGTCCAGCGCCATACCAACATCGTGGTGTTGCAGAGAGATGATAACGGCCAGCTAGATATCATGGAGTTTGTGTGGACCTCGAAGATGCGCCCGGCGGGTCAGGAGTTGCCAATGCAGTGCCCGGAGTGCGGATGCTTATATTCCATGAAGACGAGGCAATGTCAGGATGGGACACGCTTCGGGGTGAGGTGGAAGGTCCGCAATTGCAAGTACGCGAAAACGTTCGACTTCCGCAAGGACGATGAATTCGAGCGCGTCAACAGAGGAGATAAGGGGCAGTGGTGGGTGGCGAATGGAGATGCAGTAGCTAGGCGGCGCGCACGGGGCGACTGAGATGCACAAGCACTGGTGATCAGGTGAGTATCCGACGTTGGGACACCGTAGATGTTTCGGCGTCGGGAGGCTTACAACTCTACTTCCTTAGATACTTTATCCTCGTAAGGATACGCGCGCACTGTGCTTGCCACGTGCATGGTGCGTTGCCGAGTTGAATGTAGGCTTTCGCGCGTATTCGGGCTATACCAGTGCTACGTTGAGGGTGTGTGGCTATGATTCACAATGCCTAGCGTGATTTTCTCAGGGCGGACGGAGTAAGTGGGCGACAGGTTCAAGGTGCACCAGACGCACTCGTTGCGCATCGCATGCGTACCAAGGGGGGTGAAGTCTTCGCTGGAGGAACATGCTCCCGACTGCCGCCCGTGTGCGCCACTGGTTCATCCAGTAACGCTTTACAATGTGCGCGCCGGACGCGATCACCGTTCGCTCGGGCCCCTACCCCAGGGCCCTGTCTCACCGAACCGATGAGCTCAGGCGAGGTATCGCGTTGTAGATTGGATCTCGGGATACAAATAGAAATCGTCGTATTCATCTATCCGAGTGGCGAGCCGCATATCCAATACACTCTATGCGATCCATTGCCCTTGCCACACCGTCGTTGAGCCAGCCGTTTGAAGAAACGCGTCCTGAGTGAAGTTTGTAATCAGGTGCACACGTTGCGATCGACGTAGCAGCTCGAAGCGCGCGTACCTGTAAGCCCGCCGCGCAGCGCGCCGTTCACTGAGCGTCGAGGATCATGCCCCCCACGTTTGTGCCCCTCCGTGCGGCATCGTAGAGCAGGCGCGCCCCGCCGTAGAAGACCTTCGCCCCGCCCCAGAAGAGACGGTAACCTCGAAACAAGAACACGGCCGCCTCAATTAGGCTCTTGCACCCATCGAAGAGGAGGAGAACGCCGTCAACCCGCCGGGGCGGGTTGACGAGGGGCACCACCGCGTCAGTGGCCTCCTCGCGCGCTGCACCCTCGGCGGCGCTCGGGACGCGGGGCTGGACGTTGCTCGCGCGCTCTGCGCGCCCGGTCGCCTGGCCGCGGTGCCCTCCCCGGGCGCGCGTCTTCCCGGCGCGAGCGGGCGCGGGACCGGCGTCTGCGGGCGCAGGGGCGCCGGGGGCCTGAGTGGGGGCGGGCTCATCGCGGAAGAGATGATTGGCGCCGTCCACAATGAGACGAACACCTTCGATAAGCTTCTTTCCTCCGTTCAAGAGGCTCTGGCCTCCTTTGATGCATTGGTTCGCGCCGGTGCGCACCATGGCCACGGGGTTATTGACGTCGGGCTCGGCGGGCGCGTTGTCGGCGCGAGCGCCTGCGTTTTCGGCCTGCTCGGCGTCTGCGATGACGCGCGCGGCTTGTACATGGTCGAATCTCTCCATCTCTGAGTCGCTGTCTTTCACTAAGTGTGCGGGCTGCTGAGTATGCGAGTGGTGTGGAGTGGATGTGTAGAGAGAGGGGTTCTCCTGCAGCACCTACATTGGCGCCCATCCCGGGAACATGGCCTGTTCTGCCGTATTACCTTATTGGGGACGGCTACTTACGCTCGCCAGCGAACGCGCGCGAACGCGCGCGCACCATGCGCATGAGCTAAAAACCCATAGATCATGGACGCGACAACGCGTCCGCGCGCAGCATCGCCACCCCCGCGTCGTATGATCGGGGAGGACTCGTGCCTGAGGAGCCCCGCTTGCACAGCCACCGCCACCAGCCGAGGGACCGCCTTGTACATGTTCCGAAACGTCTCTCTCGCCAGACTGGCCTGGCTCCGCGGCCTCACACTGACGGCCTTACGGCAGGCGCGGGGCGAGTGCGCGCCACAAGTCGGGCGAAATGGGCGACGAGTGCTGGATAGCGGCCGATGCAGGGGTCAACGTGCCCGGAGAGTCTATTTATGGGGCGATGCTCGGAAATGCCTTCAAGTTTGACGTTTCGGCGATCAAAGAATGATTTTTCACGTGCTTCGTGAAAGACGGGAGGAATAAGAATGTTCCGGCCCACATCCACCATACGTTGGTCTGGCACCCCCAGAAAAGGGGAATTTTAGGGACATGACAACGTTGCCCTTTGCGACATGTTCAACAACTCCATTTTATGACCTTCAGAATGAGCAGAGCATCAACGGGTTCTGCAGCGAAGACGTCCGACTACCAGCTTTCGTCAAAGTCAGCTTGGGTAAGCCAGGGCGTGGCTCGACGGGATCTCGAAACAATGGATTGACAAGCAGCCATTTGTGAGCGTACATTGGCAACTACAGCACTAGCAATACATCATAATAAATATTTCATGAACGCATGACGGGACTAGGACACGAGATAAGTTACACTGAAGATCCGTGGTAAGTGAGAGAGGTACGAGAGTGCTAAAGAGGTGACTAAGCCAGCTCATGACGAAGGCGAATTGGGTCGCGGCGGAAGTGGGCCCGTCGGAGCTGGGTGCGGCGGAGGTGAGGCAGGCCTAGCGCGACACTGACGCGGGGGCGAAGCAGCCGCGACGACTTTGGACTGAGAAGCGTGAACGTCGTGCGTGGGCGGGAGCAAGCTAAGTGAGCTTGTCTGCTCCTGCGACGAAGCTGCATTGGCTGACGCTGGGATGGGCGGGAGCGGGCGAGGATAGCTCTAGCCTGTCTGCGCCTGCGAGACCGACGGGCTAGAGGGCTTATTGTTAGAGGGCGGGGTAGCTGGGACGACTACGGAATGAGAAGGGTTATCGTCGGGCGTCGACAGACGTGAGCTTGTCTGCCCCAGCGAGACATACGGAACCGAGGGCTCATTGGTCGCGCGCGGGAGCCGAGGATTTGTGTGAGTGTGGACCCGCGAGGACGACGGGCGGGGATCCTCGTCGGCCGTGCGCGGGGTGACGCCATGGGGGAGGGAGGGGGAGGTTGCCCAAAAGGGAGGATGCTGCGCGGTTGCCGTATTTGGGTCGCGGGAGTCAACTTCCTCGTAAGGGGGAGGGTTGTAGGGGGGCTGCTGTGCGAGGTGGGGTGCAACAGGGCGATCTATGCTATGCGGTGTGGATTCAGGGGGCCGTGGGAGGTCGGGCATCGGCATCTCGTGGGCAGGGGCGTGGCTGTTGGAGGGGGCATGGTTGTTGGAGGGGGAATGGTTGTTGGAGGGGGCGTAGTTGTTGAATGGGGCGGGCGTGTGTGAGTCGGGGGCGGATGTACGTGTGTCGAGGCCGACGGGCGGGTGCTTGTCGGGGGGGGGGGCAAAGGGCCGGCGCCCGGGGGACCTGTTAGCGTCGAGCCAGCCGGCCTCGCCCGCATCGGGGAGATCGTGTGGAATGAGGAGCGTCGACCGACGCTCGAGGGGTTGAGGGTAGCGGGGGCCTTTAAGGGGTTAGGTGTACGTATGAGGGTTGAATGGAAAGTGAATACCTGGGTCTCGGCGCCTAAGAGCCTCCACCGCAGAGAGGGCCGTTTGGACAAGGCGTTTGGAACACTTGGGGAGAAAGGGCATTGGAGTAGTAGTGAGAGCGAAGACGTCGACGTAGGACGACGATGAGGACGACCGCGTCGGCGGTGCATCGACCACTGGTGTGCTTCGGTAGAAGAAGCTGCGGCTAGACGCCCTGCGCGCGCTTAGAGACGGGGGGTGGCGCTCATAGTCCGCCGTCTCGTAGAGTCGCAGCTGGTTCGGAAGCGTGATGTGGGGTGCGGGGAAAGCCTATCCGGGTGCGCGAGGACAGCGCGGACATGTAGTCAAAAATTAATAATGCGCGGACACTTGGAGCGCGAGCGCGAGCGTGCGGCGTACCTCGTGAGTGACGTTGCTGCGGTAGAATCGCTGGCGCGCCCGTATTCTGTAACGCGGGGGGCGACCGAACCTGGGATTGCGCACCCGGGTCTGTCTTTGCGCGCGGTGAAGGTACCTGTTGGGGTGTACGGTATGCAGGAAAACCTTGCTCATAGACGTTCGGAAGGCCAGAGGTCAACTGGTGATAAAACCCCGGGTCGCGGGCGTGTTGGGATCCATAGGAGGGCTGGCAGAGAGTCGCTCATGGACGTGAGCGAGGTCCGCTGGCGCAACTGTGCCAAGATACTGTCGCGAGGCCGTGAGATGAGCCCAGTGCGTGCGCCGCGTCCTCGCGCGACGGATGTGCGCACCTTGATGACGGTGGGCCCCTGCTTGTCGCGCGCGCCTGCTTTTAGCGAGGGCCTGTGTTTCGGGCACGCGTGTTTTTCGCGCCCGCGCGTTTTCGCGCGTGCCACATTCTCGCATGGGCCTGTTATCCGCACGACAAGGCGGGCCTGAACACGGACTTCAACGCGTCGCGCTTGCCTGACTTCACATGGATACGTCGCGAATGGCCCTGTGGTTGCCGTTGCCATTGCAGCGGACGCTCCAGCCTTGCATTTGGTGAACGCCTATTTCGAGGTCGCCGCTGGTGCGGGCTCAGTTGGACACCATATGGGTCTAGATGACCTAGCAGTGAGACTGGCACACGCGCCATCTCCATTGCCTGTGGCCAACCCTTGTTGAGGGGGACTCGTGCTCGCATTGGACGGCGCTGGAGAATCGCTGTTGGAATCGGGGCGCGGCCTAGTTGCGCCACTGACGCTGGCGGGCCTAGTGCAAGCTATAAGGCTGAACACGGGTTAACCTGCGGGTGATCCGGACCTGAACCTGTGGGTAGTTCAAGCCAGAAGTATCCGACCTGGAACCGTGTGGGTATGACCCGCAGAATGACCTGGACCCGCAGACCCGGACCTGTACACCCACGGGTGTACCTGTGTACTGACCCAGACCCTTAGGTAGCTGCAGGTATACCTGCACAGTCATGGGTACAGACAGGTATACCTATGGGTCATATATTTATAGACTCTACCGCTACTCAGGTCATTAACCCCGCACCAACCGCACCGTCTATCTACATGCTTACCGTCACACCTCATTCCACTGCACTCGACCCTGTATGGATTTCCCTCGCCCTCACTCTCGCCCGTCATGAGAACAAAATTGCCTGCTTGTACGCCCTCTTCGATGCTCAAGCTGCCTCAAGTGCTTCCAGTGTGGCAGTTCTTCATAGGTCTACCACCCCTATTCCGCCCACCACAACCGTAGCTTTGCTGGACGACATGGCACGTGCCACTAATGATGAACTAGCCTGTACTACCAAAGATATCCTCACGTGGGCTGTCGACGTTCTGAGCCAGGCTGACAATGGCATTGCATGCATTTCGGACGACCTCGTACTCTTCCCAGTGCCAGGGAGGGCACTGGGTAGAGTAGTAGGCAGTGGCCAAGGCATTGACGCTACCACTGCTCATCGCTGACCAAGCTCACGGCTGCCCCTGCTGTCCCTGTAATGTTTCATGACCTGTTCACTCCGCCATTCTCATCACTGGAGGACGCTGACAATGGTGATCTCCCCGGTTTAGTTACGCCTCAGGGTTCTAGTAGTGATTCGGACTCCAATTAGTCATGTATGATTACTAGTAGCAGATTTGTGCAATGATAACCAAACCGCGTCCTCCGCCTGAACAGCATCACAATGAAATTGGTAAATATATTTGGTGACCCACAGGTATCCTCACGGGTCATTCAATAGTTCGTCATCTTTCGACCTGGACCCACAGGTAACCGTACTGTGGGTAACCTGGACCTGAGGGACCCGGAGCTGTAGGTAATCTCATGGGTAATGCCAGGTATACCTGCGAGGTGACCCGGACCCGTGTTCAGCCTTAGCAAGCTATATATCTGAGCGCCACGATGCGCCTGACGATGCGCGCAGCGGACAAAACGAGGGACCTCGCGCAGCGCATTTGCGGACGTTTGAGCCTGACACGCATTCGGGTGACGATGGGCGACGGCGTGGCAATGACCTCAACGAGAAGTTTGCGGGTCAGTTGCAGCGAACCGGATTGCTCGGCCTAACCAGGCTGGATGTATGTGAGACTCAGGCACCTGTGTTGGGTAGGATTAGCCTCGGCGACGCGTGTAGACACCAAAGCGGCGCACCACCAGTGGTATTTAGGCGTGGACACGCAACTGGACGTGGCAAAGCGGGAGGGTGAATTTTTGGGCGCGGCCGGCTCTGAGCCGGCTCTGAGTCGGCGCCGCACAGCCACTGAAGCCGGCTCTGTAGCCGCCACAAGACTGAAAGCTTGACGGCGCTGAAAATCTATTTCTAGCGCCCATGCCCCCGAGAGCCGGCTCAGAGCCGGCTCTGCGCCGGTGCCGCAGGGGCTTCTAGCCACATCGCCACCACTGACACCACCACACGACTTATAAGAGACCCCCTTCCGCCGATGGCCCTCGTCGAGTTCTTCCCTCTCCAAACTTGTGTGAGCTTGGACTCCACCGGTGCGTTATATCATCTATTTGCTGCGTTTTGCAAGGCGTTTTGACAAGCCCTTCCCTCTCTGGTGATGTCTCATAGATAGGAGGTGGAGACCACGCTAACATGTTATCAATAGTCCATAGATGTAGAGGCTTGTGCGGCGTGCCTAGCCGATGAGGCTGAAGTGTGGGCGGAAGTTCGAGGCCCGGAATGAACGCGGCGGAAAGAGCCGGGAATAAATTTTGGAACATCACATTGTTGTCTTACACGGATCTCGAATGGAGAGGGTCTATCGTGGCGCATGTCATACACTAGTAGCATGCAAGTAGCCCTGTGGTGTCACTTGGGATCACAGAGGTGAGGATGCCGTCGAGTATATTCCCAGGTCTTGGATTACTCTCCACTGGGGCCGATTTTCTGCTGAACTGAGCCCAAATAAGTGGGGAATGATGAATGCTAATTTATAAATCACACTGCTTCTTGAGAAAGATATATATATGGTGAAGAGTAAGACCTTTACAAATATGCTCCCTCAAGCTTTATATCCAGAATAAGGGGCCATGTATACAGGCCTTGAGAGTGTGAGAAGGACAAGCAAGCAATATATCTACCCTCACAAGACACCTTCTCCATTCCTGGCCAATCCTCAACGTGGTCCATCGTGCAATTGTGGTCGTAATTTTCATCTACTTCCCACTTCTGTGGAGACAAGAGAGCGATTGTTACCCAGCGTTTTCGCTGCTGTATTTCTCCTTGACCACACGTCCCGAGGGTAACTATGAGGCCCTTCATAGTATGGATATCTTCGAAAATGAGCCTAGCGGTGAGTTCGAGACTATCGGTTGGCCTGCTTATGAGCCACAAAGGTCGTGGACGGAGTCCACCTGTGGCGAGGCGAGCTATGAGCTTGTTTGGGATAATGAAGGGCGTGGGGGAAGCAACACAGTTGAGGGGCCCACAAGGATCTGGGAGTTCATCTCGAGAGATGGAAGGGCTGTTGGAAATAATAAAATCTTTCCATTTAGCTGTGTAGGTATTCCCGTTGAATTTGAGGTTGTACAGGTCTGACCCGAGCAAGGCAAGTCGTCCAACTGTTGCTTGACCACTCTCAGGATTGAGTATTCCCAGTCCAACGTGATACATAGGTCGTGATGGGTCCTGTAGTGCTGCACCAGAGGGATGGAGAACGAGTCCGATGTGCTGCTTAGTATTATCGCAGAGGAGGATTGCAATGAGGTAGTTGTTAACCTCAAAGACGGGGAACCGGCACTCGACACCCCGACTGGTTGTGGTGAAATGTGGCAACTCGAGGAGACCGAAGGGGCCGCACTGTTTCCTGCCACTCCCAGAGGGAATCTAAACTGCATTGTCAGTGATAAATACTCTGCATGTACAGAATGGCTCACATTATCTTCAGGCCACTGGTTCAAAAGGTACGGTTGTAGGGGGTCCCTCAACACTCCAGGAGTGTACGTGGCCTGCCTGCTATTAGCTGTCTTGAATGCTTCTGGAGACCGTGCGAGTAGGTATGATTGAGTAGTAGATGGGGCCAATCTGTACGTCTTCGCTGGTGGGAATATTGTGAGTGGTCCAGGTGGTAGAGTCTGGCCCCACACAAACAACGATGTGTC